>ML682003.1:308746-371223 GCA_007922195.1 Podocnemis expansa | reverse complement strand
AGAAAAAACTCTGAATAGCAGGATTGGACCTGACATCTGGTCACCCTCTACAGCAGTGATGTGACTGATATAGGAGCCTATACAGAATAGATTTGCTGAAGGAAAGGGGATTGCTCAGACCACATGGTAGGTGGTCAGAGTTCACATTTAATGAAGCATTTTATAGCAATCTTATCTTAAACAATTCATTCACAAGGTCATGTAGCCAATGTGAGCTTACGGCTGGGCATTTTGTGGGATAATGCATGAATCACTCTTCAGGCCTACCTTAGTTAATCTTATTACTAAGAGCTAGATGAGAGCACAAAATGGTAATGCATTTGCAGAGATATAATTTGAACCTCGGAGCTTCAGTAAGAGGGAGTCACCTAGAAAGCAGTGATGGTCCGGGTAAACATAGACTGCAAACTGGACAGCAGTTAGCACTGTGGTATGGCAACAAAAGGAGTCAATGAAATTCTGGGCTGCCTATATGGAGTCATGTTACAGAGCAAGGAATCCACAGTTCAGTCTTTTATGGCACTAGTGAGATCACACGGGCCATAGTACTTACAGTTTTCAGCACGAAAACTATATCAACAAAGTGAAGGGATTGCTGAAGTCAATAGCTAGGTGCCCATTGAGTCTAAGGGTATGTCTACACATCTCTTTTTTTTAAATAACACCGGCTATTTCGAAATAAAAAAGATCAGGTCCACACAACGTTTTATTATTTTGAAATGACAGGCTCTGTGATTTCAAAACAAGAACTGTCATTTCGAAACAGCTTAAACCCCATTCATTTTGAAATGGCTGTTATTTCAAAATGGTTATTTCGAAATAACGCCATTTGGACATGTTGTTTCAAAACAACACCATTGTTGTGAAACAAATGTTTCAAAACAACATGTCCAAATGGCGTTGTTTCAAAATAACCGTTTCGAAATAACAGCCGTTTCGATAGCAGGCTTCCCCTTAATTCAGATTAAATTATCTTAATTAGAATTAATTTATTTTGAAATAATGATGTATGGACATAGCCTAAGAGGAACAGGCCTGGGCCCAAAGAAGAATAGCTTATTGCACTTTTGGGCCAAATATAACCATAATTGCAGTCTACTGCTATCTGATTGGTGGATAATGGACAATGCAGGGACAAGGACTAGGATGAGGCAGTTTCTGCGCAATGCGCCCCAAAGCTGGGAGTAGAGGGGAACACTCATTGGCATAGTCTCCCCACACAGAGGTAGATGTTTGTCACTGTTCCCTCATTATGATTGGTAGAGGAACACGGGCCCACTCATTCCACAATGATCTGATCCAGTGCCCACTGGTTGGTCTCTAAGCCCAGCACCATACGGTGTAATGCAGCTGCCTCTCGCTATCTCTTCCTCCCACTGTCCCCTCTTCCCACAGGGTAGAGTAAAGAACCAAAAACAAAATTAAAGTTTCTGACCTTCAAAAAGCCCTATTCCTTCCTTTGCAGGCTTGGTCATGCCAAAAAAACCAAGGGGTTGTGTGGGACTTAAATACAAACAGATTTATTTTTTGCATGAGATTTCGAGGGATAAAATACAACTCCTTGTTTTTTTTGCTGGACTAGACTAACACGGCTATCCCTCTGGAAATTGGTCATGCCAGTATCTCAAAGCCTTAGGAAGAAGGAATTCCTGGGGTGTTTCCGATGAAGAGCATAGAGTTTCTCCCTTCCAGGGCCGGCCTCCTTCTGAGATGCTCTGCTTCTCTTTTTACACTCTGCCTTCAGCTTGGACAGGCTCTGCAGGTGCACCCAGATGGGGCCCCCGGGTGCCTCTTATCTCCTTATTCTCCAGTGTGGGGTTTGTAAACCCCATCCTGTTGGGATACAGATGAGGAAGTGGGGGATCCCCAAATGTAAGGATTTCATTATTGATTGTGTATGTGGTAATGGTGTGTCATGAGTTATTCCTCTTTCACTTCCCTATTGTGCTTGGCTGTGTTCACACACAGGGGGTTATTTCGATACGGTTTCGAAACAACCTGTATCGAAATAACACCTTATTTTGAAATAACTTAATTCGAATTAACAGTTTGTTAATTCGAATTAAGGAAAAACGCTCAAAGCAAAATAGCAGGTTCAGGCAACCGTTATTTCGAAACAAGCCACCATTGTTTCGAAACAACATGTTCGCACGGCGTTGTTTCGAAACAACATGTTCGCACGGCGTTGTTTCAAAACAATTGTTTCGAAACAACGTTGTTTCAAAACAATTGTTTCGAAACAACGTTGTTTCATCCCCGCATGGGGTTTAACTTGTTTTGAAACAACGCCGTTGTTTCGAAACAACAGTTCCTGTTGTTTCGAAACAACCGTGTGTCGTGTGAACAGGGTATTTCTTATTTTGAAACAACCTCTGTTGTTTCGAAATAAGAGTGCTGTGTGAACACAGCCGTTGATGCTTGCTCCTTCCCACCCTGTTGCAATATATTAATTTGTATCCCCTAGGCTCCCTTTGTAAGGAAGAGGACCAGGAACTTCCTTTGTCACCAGATAGAATTGCAATCTCCTTTGCACTGCTAATTTCTCAGAATCACTAGGGCCACTGGCAATAGACATTACAGAGTCTAAGGACCAGCTCTGTCAATGTTACCTATTCTGATGCGGTCAGTTTGTGAGTTTTAACTTAACAACAAAGATTCATCCAGTTTTGTAAGCTTTCTTCAGGAAAGCTGGTTTGTTTACTCACCATCAAAGATGTTTGAGTTACTCTAAGGCATTCAGCCACTCAGAATGCCTATGAAATATGATCTTAATAGAAAGCATACCATAATGCAATGGTTTGCAAAGTTTTTTCCTCAGGACTCAATTGAAAAAAAATCTTGTATGCCCATGACCCAACAATTACATCTTTGAGCAATTAATTCCAGTCTTTAGGTGATGGCAGCAGGAGAATTCAGCAGTAGTCAAGGCTGTGTGGCATGGTATTGGGTGCAGGGGCATTGCTGGCATTGTGCACAAAGGACATGAGCCCCAAGTGTCCCCAGCCAGTGCCCCAAATTGCAGCCCTGTGCAGCAGTGCAGGCTCACACAGCCTGGCTGGCTGTCCAGAGAAGTGAAGTGAGCTGCCAGCACCTCTCCCCAGCAGCTCATAGCCAGAGCAGGAGATGGGAAGGGAAATTTAAATTCCTCCCTCTCCTTCTCCATCCCAGGCTGCCTGCTCAGAGATTGCACCTCCTCTGGAGTGGGACTGTGGGACTGGGCCCCACTGGGTAAGGGGGGAAAAAAGAGGGGTGAGTCTCTTGGTGAGAGGGGGGTGCTTTGGGGGGACATGAGCCAGGCAGAGCCAGGCCATAATGGACTTTGGGATCTGGCCACAGCATAGGTTGCAGGGCCCTGGGATCTTGAGCTGTCATGTTGCAGGTTGGTCATGGTGTGGGCCTGTGGGTTGGGGGGTACAGGGGTAGGGGAGAGGTGCAGGACCTGTGCCCTGAATTTATTTTTCAGGGACCAAAGCTCCTGACTGGGTCTCGACCCATGGTTTGAAAAGCACTGCCATAATGTAGCAAGTTGAAGAGAAATGCAAAAAGGAATGCCAGACCCAATGGATTTATTTCTATTTTAAAGCATTTATTTCTATTTTTGCCCATGTTCCTAGATTCCTAGGCTATGTTCACATGTAGAAGCTTATTTCTAAATAAGTTAAATTGAAATAAGTTGTTTTGAAATAAAATCATTATTTCAAATTAACTTAAATCGAAATAAGCATAAACCTCACATTGAAATAGCAAGTCCTGACACAGGACTTGCTTTTTCAAACCAGGAGAGGGGTGGCATGGGAGGTATAGCAACATGGCCCCCTTGCTAGGCCATGCCCCCACCCAGTGTATAGAAAAAGGAAGGCACCCTGGGAAGGAGAAGGGCAAAAGTATTAAATTGAAATAATGTTTATTTTGAAATAACACATCCAAATGGCATTATTTCAAAACAACCATTTTGAAATAATGGCTATTTCTCTTTCTTCCTGGGTTTTACTATTTCAAAATAAGGTTCGTTATATCAAAATGATGGGGCTTGTCATTTCAAAATAATGAAATGTCGTTCGGACATAACATTTTTAAAATCGAAACAATGTTTTTTGTTTCGATTTAAAAACTACGTGTGAACACACCCCTAGATCCCAAGTCCAGAGGGGGCCATCGTGATCATCTAGTGCAGCGATTCTGAACCTTTTTTCTTTCACAACAGGGTTGGCAGTGGAGTCCAACTGTGGTGACACAGTAGTTCTAAGCCCCCCACACCCAATCACTGAGAAAACCCCACCTCAGTGGTCTTGGTGGTGTCACAACAAAACAGAAGCCCCTCCACTGAAGAATAAAAGCCGTTGCCAGGAATTTTGGTGGCACCTTTTTTCCCATTATTAATCCCAGTCCCTGCCACCTCTCACTGCTGCAGGGGGTTTCCACAGCAGCGTTAACACCTGCTGCTTCCAGAAGCCACTGGAACCCCCAGCAGCTTCCCCAAACTCCTGTCATGTCCCTAAAATCCTAATCCCCGCTTCCTTCCCAGACCCCATCTTACAACTGCTTTCCCCACCCTTTCCCATTCCCATCCCTTCCCTCAACCACACAGCTGAGGCTGCAGTGCTCTGGAGATCCTCCACAGCCTTGCAGCACAGTGAGCACTCTGGCTATGTCTACCCTAGCAAATTAGTTTGAATTAAGGAAACTTAATCTGAACTAATTTGAACCCTGTCTACACTAGTTTGAAGTAAAAAAAGTTCGTTAGCAGTTAGTTCAAACTAAGCACTTTTTTTAGTTCAAACTAAAAAGTTAGTTTGAACTAAAAAAAAAGTGGGTAGTTTGAACTAAAAGTTAGTTTGAACTGAAAAAAAAACATGCTTAGTTCAAACAAACTTTCAAACTACTTAGTTTGGACTAACCACGTTCGAACTGAGATTTTAGGTGTAGACATAGCGTCCCAGCCCTAGCGCCACTGCTGCCAGTTTTCCATGCCCTGTTCCTGTCCCTGTCCCTGGCTGAGCCAGCAGTGGCTGCACTAGGGCTGGGTCCGCAAACTAGATGGCAAGGGTCTCTGGTGCAGCACACTCTCAGAAGCACTGCCAGCCCAGTGCTGTCTGTTTTGGCTTCCCGTGCCCTGTTCAGCCTGGAAGCAGGGCAAGGGGAGCTGGGGGTAGTAGCACTAGGGCTGGTAGTTTTGTAACCACCAATTTTTGGGTACATATCTCTTAGCTGTTTGTGATGCAGTTTTGTGTTGCAACACAGCAGTTTAGAAATGCCAAACTAGTGCAATCTCCTGCATAGCATAGACCATAGGACTTCCCCAAAGTCATTCCTACAGCAGATCTTTTAGAAGCACATCCACTCTCGATTTAAAATTGTCAGTGAAGGAGAATACACCACAACCTTTGGTAAATTATTCTGATTGCTGTCAGCATCACAATTTATGGCTTATTTCCACCACGAATTTGTCTGGTTTCAAATTCCAGCCATTGATCATGTTAGACACATTTCTGCTACAATGAGCAGTGCATTACTAAATATTAGTTCCTGTGTAGATAATTATACTGTGTAACTAAGTCACCCTTTCACTGTCACTTTACTAAGCTAAATAGATTGTGGGTTTTGAGCCTGTCACAGTAAGGCATGTTTTCTAATCCTTTAATCATTTTTATGGCTCTTCTCTGAACCTTCTTCAATTTATCAACATACTTCTGGAATTGCTGGTATCACAACTGGACAGAGTATTCCAGCAGTGATCACACCAGTGCCAAATACAGAGGTAAAAATGATCTCTGCTTCTACTCAAGATTATCTTGTTTGTGTCCCAGGATACTATTAACTCTTTGGGCCACAGCATCACAAAGGCTATGCCTACATTGGGGGGCCCTGGGAAGTTGACCTTTTTAAGTCAACTACAGGGTATGCCTACCCGGGGGCACCCCACTCCCTTCCCCACACCTGGCCCCAATTTGGCACCTGGAGCCCGATTGGCTCCAGGGGCCTGATCTGACTTAAGCTGCTGCAAGCAAGCTCCAGGGAGCCCGATCCCGGCTCCCAGCTGCTTGCAGCAGGCTGGGGCATCACGAGCCGAATCCTTCTGTCAACGGAGAGGGACTGGGAGCCCAATCTGGCTCTGAGCCCCCTGTGCTGGTGGTGACAGGAGGCTCGGAGCTCGATTTGGGCCCCAGCTGCTTGCTGCCGCTGGCAAGCAGCTCAGAGCTGGTCAATTTCACAGGCTCCTAGCCTGTGAAATCAACTAGGCTCTGAGCCTCCTGCTAGCGATGGCAAGGGGCACGGAGCCAAATCGAGCTCTGCACCCGTTGCTGCAGCGGGTGGGGGAACTGGCATCTGACTCCTGCAATTTGCAGAGAGACGCTTTGAGCCCAATCTGGCTCCCAGCCCCTCTCTGCAGGAGGTGGAGGCTGGCAGCTCACTCCTGCCCTGGCTGCTTGCAAGCGGCCAGGCCAGGAGCCGACTCTGCGAGTGGCCAGGGCAGGAGTCAGCTGCCTGCCCCACCACCTGCAGAAAGGGGCTGGGAACCTGATCTGACCCTCACCCTCTCTCCACAGACTGAATGGGCTACGAGCCAGCTTGGAGCTGATCAGGTTTCCCCAGCCCCACCCCCCGGTGGTCAATTTCATAGGCTCGGAGTCTGTGAAATCGACCAGGCTGCGAGTTGCTTGCACTGTGGCACAAGCAGCTGGGAGTCAGATCAGCTCTGAACTGGCTTCTAGCTCCCTGTGGAGGAGGCTGGGGACCAGATGGGGCTCTCAGCCCCTCTCTGCAGGATGCAAGAACTGGCTGCCAGCCCCCACTGCCTGCAGAGAGGGGCTGGGAGCTGGATCCAGCCCTTAGCTCCTCAACACATGGCAGGGGCTGGATTGGGCCTCCAGGGCTATATCAGGCCCCATAGAGCCCAATCATGCTCTGGGGTGGGGAAGGGAGCGGCCCTGCCCTGTAAAGTCCACTTAAATGCTTAAGCCAACTTACAGGGCAGGAGTCATTAAGTCAACTTAAGCAATAGCTTAAATTGACTTAATAATTTTTAAATGTAGACTAGGAGTGGTTGAAGTTGACTTAAGCCCATAGTGTAGACATACCCAAAGAGAGCGCCTGGTCTGCTGATTATCACCACTACCCCTAAATTCTTTCAGAGTCATTGTTTGAGGTGTCACTGCTTTCAGGAAGATACATGGAAAAACTATTATGATATTTCAAATTACTTTATGGACCTGAGAATTTTTGGAATAGGTAATACAGGAGAAGAAGCTTAACATCCATCCATTGTATATTGCCATATATTATTAGAGCAGAGACTAAAGTCTCCCATTTTCTATACTAAAATCAGGATTTCCCCACTAAATATTTTCTAGGACAACAAATTTTGGCTTTCCCAGCTCTTTGGATTTTTTGCTCTTTTGTCTTATTCTGAAAATGATAGCCAAAACTGTTTCAAGGTACAATATCCCTCTCAATTTTATCTGAGTGTTATCATAATGAAAATAATCTACATTCTGCCAAATTAGGTGAGGAAGAAACTCTCATGCTAAATTCTGTTTCATACTGTATACATCAGATGTGTACATTAACAAATCGTGCTTATGTTGGTTTTTCCAGCCAAGAATTTCATGCTAATTTATAAATAGTTACTATGTTAAGAGCTGTAGAAGAAGAAATGATGGAAATGTATAAAAGGGAAGGAAAAGGGGGTTGGGGGTGGGGAAAGTAAAATCCAAACATTGAAATGGTTTGGTTTTTGAAAACCCATAATTAAAGTTGCAATTTGAAATAAATGAAAATGGAAATTTTCATTGTATCTGGAATTTTTTGTGTTGAATTTTTTTTGAGTCAAAATTAAAATGTTTTCATGGAACAATACAATTTTGACCTCCCCTCAGAAAAGGCTCCCCACTTCAGATTGGAGAACTGAGACATGAATAACTAAGGGATGTGTCAAGTCATGCATGAAGGTCGTGGATAAAGCTGGGAATAGAATTCAAATTTCCTGATCACAGATTTAACCCTCCATCCTGTTCAGTACAACTATATGTGTTTTTTTTTCTTGAATGCCATAGCAGTAATTCTAATTACAGAACTTCTCAGTGGAGGAATTTGCCTCTTGGATTACACTGTCCAGAATCCTTAGGGGAAATATGAGTGTATATGTATTTATATATTATTTATTTTATTTCTATAAAATATGCTGCTTTGTTAGTAAGGAGCCTCCTGGTTCTCCAACTCCTTCGAGGAGCAGAATGGCAAGTCTATAGCATAAACCACAGCCTTCATTAAAGATTCAATAAGCTATGAAGGACAAGAAGAAAACTCAAAAAGGATCATAACAATTAATCTTTCTAAGAACATGCAAGGATCTTTTAATTTGCAGGACCCAAGATGCTGTAAACTATGTTCATTGTTAAAATCTCGTGGTTTTTAAAGTTGCTGATTCAGAGCCTGAAGCTTTTACAGCACCATCTCTGCAGAGAGATTAAATGTTTAGTGCCACACAATGTATTACTGAGGCTCTTTTGACAGCATTTCATGCCTCATTTGCTACCAAAATTATTAGATTTTAGTCAATCGGTCAAAGAGGAAATCAACTCTAAAAAGACTCCCTTAGGCTGTTGATACACGAGATTAGAACAATTCAGAAATAATGTTGATCTTTGCTTCATCCAGTACTTAAATTAGTGGTTCCCAACTTTCTCTAGTTAACTCATCTCTCTTTTAAAAGGAAACATTTGATGTAACTATAACCTTGAAATCTGGTGTATAGCAAGTAAATCACCTGAAAAGGTACCACCAAATGGTGTTGGCCTGTGTGTAAATTGGATGTAGCTGCATAAATAAATCAAAATACATAAAATGAAAAATTGGGAGTTTATGGAATCTGATATTAACAGAATCATTTCCCAGACTGATTTTAATTGTAATAAAAACTCTCTTTAAAATGGTCTGAAACACACCAACTTGTGCTTCTGCAGGGGAACCAGAAAGTGAAGGTGAAAGTCACCAGCATATGGTAAGTGCTGTGCATATACATATATCTATATAGAGAGAGACACCTTACAAAGTAAGTGGACAACAAGTGGCTAAAAAGGGGAAGTATTATCATGTTCAATTTTTAAATAGATGGCCAAGTGGTTCATAAGAAACCAAAATGACATCCCTCAAATTAAAGATAGAACTGGGAACTGAACCTAGAAACATTAGGGTTGAGGACTACATATACGATAATAGAATGATAGGAGACTAGGTCTGGAAGAGACCTCACAAGGTCATCTAGTCCAATGACCCTCTCACACAGCAGGACCAACACCAGACAGATCAACCCAGCCAAGGCTTCGTCAAGAAAGGCCTTAAAAATCACTAAGGTTATTGATTCCACCATCTCTGTAGATAAGCCATTCCAGTATGTCTCTACTCTCCTAGTGAAAAAGATTTTCCTAAAGCCAACCTGGATCTCCCCAACATCATCTTGAAACCATTGCTCCTTGTTCTGTCCCCTGTCACCACCAAGAACTGCCTCCTTCCACCATCTTTAGAAAACCCCCTTCTGAAGGCTGCTTTCAAACTCCCCTTCCTTCTTCTCTTCTGAAGACTAAACAAGTCTAGTTCTCTCAGCCTCTCCTCAGAATTCATGTGATTCAGCCTCCTAACTATTTTTATTTCCCTCTGCTGGTAGTCCTCCCACTCTGTCCACATCTTTTCTGTAGTGGAGGGTGCAAAACTGAATAGAAGATGACCTCCCCAGTGATGAAGAGGGAGGAACAGTCACTTCCATCAATCTTCGGCAATGCTCATGCTAATGCAGCCCTATAATCATTAGCCTTCTTGGCAGTAAGGGGACACTGTCGACTCACATCCAGCTCTCATCCCTTGTAACTCCAAGATTACCTAAATCCCAGGCTTGTTCCTTATCTATCAGATCACCTTTCTTTTCCTTTGCAAGTCACTTCACCAAGATATGTATACCACAATGTAGGACACTCCAACTGAGCTGGCAGATGGCTGAACTGAGTGGTCACAACTGCAATTTATTCAGGTCTTGAGAATGGATGAATACTCAGTGTCAGTATATTTTCAGTGGAACCGATGTATACACTGGAACCAAATAATCCTGTGATCGATAGCTTCCTCCTACAGATCATAACCATGGTTATCCACTCACACCTATGAGAAGTGAGGTTTAGGTTGTCATATTTCTTTCACCTGATTCCCCCTCTGAAACGGGCTCATCATCCATGTTTGGAGGTCAACTGGGAGCTGCATAGTGGCTATCATACCACTGGTGTAAAACTGCATAAAAAAGAGCAAAGTTAGTTTCCGATATTCCCTGTAAATCTCCGAAACACTTCCTTATTCATTGAATAATCCCTGAATTCCGGAGCATTTTAAGCTGCTGGACTAAGGCTTAGGGACAGGAGTTTAGAGTCTTCCAGACTCTAAACTCCTGTCCCTAAGCCTTAGTCTATACTTGCTGCACTTTTCTGTGGCAGTCAACGGGAGAGACACAGAGTATGTAACATGCCTTGCATATCTTCCAATGACTTACTAAGTGCTTCTCACATACTATGCTAAGCCAACCAGAAATGCCTTCCAGTCAGCTTAGCAGTACTCCAGTTCCAGGGCTGGCATTGCTAAGGCAGATTCCCAATTGATAGAGTGTGTCTACACAGACTGCTCAATTGAATCCAGAAGATTGCACTGAAGGCAGTGATTTTGCCATTATCAGTATAGACGTAGACACCCCGAATTATTAAGGTAACTTCACTTTACACATCCAGTGTCAGTGGATTGACAGCTTCCCATCATCTCAGTCTAACTTCAGGCTTGGTCATACATTCTTCTATCTCACCTTATGGGATTGGCAACAGAAGAGTTAATAACAGGTTAAACAGTAACAGAGCTATTTATATACTAAACAGACTTTCTTGGCTCGTACACTGTGCACCTTATGGTTTATTGATGGCAAAGTTTTCTTTGACATATTCCCTAAAAGGCACCCTGTTGACCTGCTAATGTCACAGTTGATCTTCGGAAATCCTTGTTATGAAAAACAAAAAGAAAGCTCCCATCTTCTCCTCTCTGTGTCTGACTTTCAGGAAAGTCTTTAGCTAAATCAATTGCCAGTAATTAATGTGATAGTTATAATGGTGCCAAAATCATATTTAATTGGAGAAATTATGTTAACTCTTACCATGAACTGTATTTCATTGTATTTGAATTATTCCAAGTGTTCCTCTAATCCTCTCACTTTCCTTTGATTCAAAGATGAATGTCTTGGTTGTAGGCAACTGTATGTCAAAACCACCTTCTCAAGACTAAGAAGTCTGCAAGAATAACCTTTCATTTAATGTTTGGTCTGACAAAGCATTATTATAATGTCTTAGAGAGATTAGTTCATTTTCACTCAATTTCTACATTCTCATTCTTTGCTCCAACATGACCAGGATATCCAAAATAATTGATGGGAGAAGAAAACGTGGGCATGGTGGAAGAGAAGGTCACATGACAGAGTGACATGTCAAATGGAGTCCCCCAACTCCTCTCCTCTAAATGAGTTGACAATGTGCCTTCTTTTCTCATTCACTATGAAATGTGACCTGATGCAAATCTATTTCATCTATCCCTGCCTTGCTTCCTTACCTGTAAAATGGGAATAATGACCTTCCTTTGTCTGTCTTGTCTATGTAGATTTCTCAGTTCCACAGTTCATGAACTCTTGTTGACCTCATTATCTCCTTCTTCAAGAACTATGTTTAGGATGGAAGAATCCCATGCACTGCTGCAGACTGGGGATTGACTGGCTGGGCAGCAGTTCAGCAGAAAAGGACCTGGGGGTTACAGTAGGCAAAAACTGGATACAAGTCAACAGTGTGCTCAAATTGCAAAGAAAGCTAATGGCATATTGAACTGCATTAGTTAGAACTTTGCTAACAGATTAAAGAAAGTGATTATTTGTCTCTATTTGTCATTGGTGGGGGCACATGTGGAGTATCATGTCCAGTTTTGGGCCTCCACCCACTACAAGAAGGATGTGGACATGGTGGAGAGAATCCAGAAGAAGTCAACAAAAATTATTAGGAGGCTGGAGCACATGACTTTTCAGGAGAGGCTGAGAAAATTAGAGTTGTTTAGTTTGCAGAAGAATGAGGGGTTATTCAACAGTAGCTTTTAACTACCTGAAAGGGGGTTCCAGGGACAATTGAGCTAGGCTGTTCTCGGGGTAGAAGGTGACACAACTAGAAGCAATGGTCTTAGGTTGTAGTGGGGGGTGTCTCGGTTGGATATTAGGAAAACCCTTTTCACAAAGAGGATGGTGAAGCAGTGGAAGGGGTTACCTAAGGAGATGGTACAATTTCCATCCTTAGAGGACTTTAATGTTTGGCTAGACAAAGCTCAGACTGGTAAGATGTAAAAAAACCAACACGGAGTTGTGTGGCACTTTAAGACTAACAGATTTATTTTTTGCATGAGCTTTCGTGGGAGAAGATCCCACTTCCTCAGATGCTTCCTTTCTGTAAGTTCACCCATCTTCGAAGCATCTGAGGAAGTGAGATCTTCTCCCACGAAAGCCCATGCAAAAAAATAAATCTGTTAGTCTTAAAGTGCCACACAACTCCTTGTTGTTTTTTTACTGGACTAGACTAACAAGACTATTCCTTTTGAAATTGGTAAGATGTAGTTGAGGTTGGCCCTACTTTGAGCCATGGGTTGGACTAGATGACCTCTTTCTGGGATTCCTTTCAACCTTAATCATCTATGATTCTTTCTCAAAACTCTCTTTTGCCTTAAGGCCTACAAAATTTTGACATCAGTTAGTCTGCTGATCTATTATCATGTTGAAAAATATTGATTGTTCCCTTGTGTTTTCCCACCTGTCTGTTTCTTCTGTATTATACATACATTTTAAAGCCCTAGGTTTTGGAACCATCTTTTCCCTCTGTGTTTCTACAGTAGCACCATAGGGTCCTGAGCTCACTACTGGAGCTTCTAAGCACCATGGAATACAAATTAATAATAAAATGATCAGTCATAAATAATGTGTGTTAGCACAATGGTGTCCTGGTCTTAGCAGGGACCTGTGGTGTTACAGAGACACAAATAATTAATGATAACAATGGATAGATAGCTTTATGTACATAAAAAGAACCATAAAAAGAAGCAGAGCATTGAGGATGTCTATGGCAGGACAATATTGGTCTTTCAGCTAATTCTGACAGTTTCATTGTATTCAGGTTTATATTGAGGAACAATCAAACATGGAACTGTAATCCATGGCTAGGGTCAAGAAGGCAGTTCCTTCAGGGCACACAGGACAATGAGAAAAAGACTAAAGTATTTCTACAGTAAAAAACCCATCAATATCAGCTACAGTAACAAAGTGTAGGCCATGGAAATAACAGGGCTCAAGCCCTGAGCAAATAGAGAGAGAGACTGAACAGTGCAGAGACCTGCTAACTAAGGTGCATGCGATGTGGGAGGAGACCACAAAACAGCGAGGGTTTCAAAAGGAGTTGGAGCTGTGGACAGGAGAAGGAATTTTAACGGCACCATTTTAACTGGACATAAGTGGAGCAGAAGGTGAAGAAGGGTTCTAGGAAGTGCTGCCAAGATTTAACAGTAGCTTGGATGTGGGGGTGGATTTTTGAAGGAACCCAAATGTGAAATCGCAGAGCTATTAGCTGTGGTATGTAACTCCTCTCTGAAATCAGCCTCTGTACAAGATGACAGGAGGAAAACTATTGTGATGATGATTTTTAAAAAAGACACCAGAGATGATCCAGGCAATTACAGGCCAGTAAAACTAACTTCAGACCAGACAAACTGATGGACTCTAGAGCAAAGAATGGGATTATTAGACACATAGATGAACATGATATTTAGTGAGTCAATAGGGGTTTTGTAAAGACAAATCATGTCTAACCAGTCAGTCAACAAAGTCTACTTGGACTTTCAGAAAGCTTTTGGCAACATCCCACAGCAAAGGGCCTTAAGCAAATTAAGCAGCCATGGGATAAGAGGGAAGGTTCTCCCGTGGGTCACTGACTGATTAAAAGAGAGCAAACAAAGAGTAGGAATCAATTATAAGTTTTCAGAATGGAGAGAAGTAAATAGCCAGAATGGGCAGCGGTGAAAATGAGATGTCCTTACCTCTGTTTGTCAGAAGCTGGGAATGGATAACCAGGGACACAGCACTTGGGATTACCTGTTCTGTTCATTCCCTCTGAAACACCTGGCATTGGCCACTGTTAGAAGACAGGATACTGGTCCAAATGGACAATTGAGCTGATTGAGTATGACCGTTCTTATATGCTTAACCCTTTTACAAGCTGGGAGGCATATTTTTTCTCATCTAATTTTGTTCCTGAGCAGCTAAGAATTCACAGATGTGATTGTCCCAGTTTCCAAGCTGGGGACTCATTTTCTCATGTAAATAAAAATGAAATATTGTTGCTGGCATGGCTGTGGATTTTGCTTGTTCTGCCTTTGAGTCTTGGACCAAGAATTCTTTTCTCATTTTTATTCTCTACTTTTTACAGTCTCTGGCTTTCACTTGATCTTACACATTTAGTTTTCCCATGCTTTAATGTAAATAAAAATTCCACCGCCTGTCAGACATGGAGCTTGTCAGAGTCGAGACCGTGTAATGATATATTTCAAATTCATGCAACAACTCTAGCCCCTAAATATTATCATGGCTCTTGTCTATTTGCATTGAAATTTATTTCTGGGCATGAAAAATAGCACTGGTCTAACCTTCCAGTAGTGTTGCTGGCTGTTTAATATGGGTGCGCCTGTGCTCGTGTTTCATTCCTGGTCCTTTTCATGATAACTGATGAGGTGGAGAAAACCTACACTTGCCCCATTTGCTCACATCTGCATCACTTCATGGACTGCTCTTGATGTCATGAATGTGAAAAGACTTCTTCAGTTAAATTCACTGTGGAAAGCCTCCAGTCTACCACCGCTGTGCTTCAGGGGATGAGAAAAATATTACCACTGAGAGCAGAGAGCTTCAGAGAGGTGGAAGGTCTGATGGGTATCCATGCATCTGAACTGGCATTTGTGGTGGTATTCCTGTGTCACTTTAGAGACAAGCACTGATATAGCACATCCCCCTTTCCCACCATTCTTAGTACCAATTGCCGAGCATGTTGTCAATTCTCAGCCATTTTTGAGTCTGCGTTCATTTTGATCCTCACTGTGTGTGTTAATTGATGTATCTGGAAAAGCAGAATGGCATTTAATGGAAGAAAGAAAAGGCATTGCCCTAGTCTGAGGACTCTCCCTGCTGACTAAGCCTGCGGCAGGTGCCTGTTTGGTATTAAAACAATGGACAATGGAGCTCGGAGAGATCCTCTGAGGCAAACCACTGTGTGTAGAGTACATGTAGCTACAGACCCCAGCGAAAAGCAAGCAGCGCCATGCTTGGGTGTGTAGCTAAACGTGCCGGCAAATGGCTCTGGCTGGGAGAAGGCAGCAAGGAAAGACTCCAGCAATGGGGAGCTGGTGCAGCCTTTCCCCATTGCCCCTCTCCTGCCTTTCTGCACTGCCCATGTCTTTTCCTATGAGAGCAGAGAAGCAGCAGGACACTAAACTGCTCAAAACAGCAGCGTGGACATGGATGCTGAGCTTGAGTGAGTAGGCAGCAGTGTAGGGCATATCCTCAGGTACACATCCATTCGCTTTCTATTGCATCTGAACTCTACTTGCCTAGACTGCTACTCACAGCTATGCTCGGGGGCAACCCATTTCTGTAGTCTACCCACCTCAGAAAATATTTACAGGAATCCTTAGTAACAGCCAGTATTAGAGAACCTCAGTGTTAGGGATGCAGCCAGCTCCTTCCATAATAGAGCTACCTGCACTCTCATCTTGGCTGTTTCTGATTTCTTACCTTCTGCCTTTTTATAAGACTCATGTTTTCATCTCTCCCAATGACCTAGCAGCGTTTTCCACACTAAAGTCTCCCCGATTCTGAGAATTACCAGTCAGTATTTGCAGCCGAGCGCTGCTCATTTTCCTCTGTCTGCTTCCAAACCTGCCACCTGTCATACCGCTTGCTCCAGTGGCTTGGACATGGTATTGTCATTTTTGATTAAGGTGCTTTGTGTCTCCAAGGACAAGCTATTTATAAACTGGCCGAGAAGAATGGAATCTTGTATAACATCCTACTGTTCCTATTTCTCAACTTGCTGTTGACCTTCATGACCACAATGCTCTGGCCTTTTTCTCTTCGGTGGAAATAAGAAATCCCTGTCAAAGTTAACTGTGTGCAGTGACACTAATGCACATAAAGATTTCTTTTAGAGCTATACAAGGGCTTGTCATGCATGTCTGCTGTGCAGAAAAGCCCAGCCTTCCTCATGACTTTGTAAATTTTTTTCTTTTAAGAGCTTCATCAGAATTCTTCATTGATGGATCTTCACTGGTCTGATAAGAAAGCTTTTGCTGAAAGAAACTTTTAGCACCAGCATCTATGGAAGCATCCAGAAATCTGGATACTTTTTCACCAGCCATTCATTGACTTGTACTTTAGCTGGGGTTTTCCCATAACATCTGCAAGCTTAAAATCTGGAATGGTATCCATAGATGTTATTGCCACCAGCAGTAACCAGAGGGCAGGAGACACTGCATTATCCTAATTAAATACCAGGGAGAGAGACTTCTGCAAGTTTTGATGCTCAAGATGACTGTTCCCTACATTGCCCCTTCCCGACAGGCTACTGACCTATACATGGCACAGAGAGAGCCCTGATAGGTCACAGATAGACCACATCTATTTCTGCTGGATCTTTCAGTGGCATTCAGTACTATGCCTTGGGAAGTCTTAAGCATTGACCCACATGGCCTGGTGGATGAACATGACACTATTAGAGAATGGCTTTACTTGGTTCCACTTAGATGGACCCCAAAGAGTTTGACAAAGGCCTGCCTTGAATGATTTAGTTGGGGTTGGTCTGGCTTTGAGCAGGGAGTTGAACTGCATGACATTCAGAGGTCTCTTCCAATCCTAGTCTTCTGTGATTCTATGTGCATATTTGTTTTTCCAAAAATTAATTAAAAATTTTAGCAAAATGTGTCAGAGAGGCCACCGGCAAGAGTTGGTGGCCACGTTCTATGGTCACCAGAAATTTTGTTGTGAGAACCCTTGGTCTAGGTTCCCGTTATCTCCCTGGCAGCCATTCCCCTTTCAATTTAGTACCAGGGGTAGGAGGTTCTCAGCGAAGAGCCTGATTGCAGAGTCAGACTGGCCCAGCCTGAATCTCACTGCCTTGAAGGACACTGCAATGTGCAAAGTGTTTCAAAAAGAACTTCTCTCAAATAGTTGTGAAGTACGACACTCCCCCCCCCCCAATCACCATCAGACCCCACTCACTGTAAGACACTCGCTTAAAGTTTTGTGGGGGAAAATTTCTAACATCTAGCTAACAGTTACGTATCTGTCATCCCTCATGCTCAGACAGTGCAGCATTAGTGCCACAAAAACGCCTATAAATAATGAAAACTCAGTTAGGTAAGTAAGCTGACCCTCATCATTCTGTGATAACAGGTAATGAGAGTTACCTCTCACCTTATACCCTCTGCTCTTAAAGGTCCAGACCCATTTATGCAACAGAAACACAAGTGTAACAAGTTTAAAGCAAAATAAAAAGTTAATTTTCATTCAAGAAGCACAGAGAGATGCAACATTAAACAACCAGGAAGAGCAAAGAATGAGAAGGAGACATGAATTTGAAATTCTGTGAGTTGTAATAAATGTAAGGTGTTATTTAATCATAGACTTGGACTTTTTTTTAAACATTTGGTTCTTAATGTTATTATTTATGCTACCTCAGGAGACCTAGACATGGACTGGCATCCATTGTGCTAGGTCCTCTACAAGCACAGAGCAAAAAGAGGGGGATTTTCTTCCATGAAAGTTGATGCAAGAAAAAAGAAAAAATTGTTAGTCTTTAAAAGTGCCACAGGACTCCTTGCTTGTTCTACAATTTACAGGTAAGAGAAACCACAACAACTGGATATGGATAGACAAGTGAAGAGAAAGGAACAAAAAGACAGTCTTGGTCAGCATGAAAGGCTTTGGTCTGAATACACCAGTAGCCAAACAGTTGTTGAGCTTTTGTAGGCATTGTGAAATAAGACAATATATCTATAATGTGTGTCACAGAATATTTAACTAGAGGCCCTAACTAAGAACAGGGCCTATTTTGCTAAGGATTGTACATATACACAGTGAGAGATAATGTGTGTCCCAGTGAGTTTACAGTCTAAATAGATAGAGCCCTGCAAATCTGCAGATACCTGTGGATATCCGCCTTATATCCACATCTGTGGATACAACATGGATAGCCACGGACCATTTCTTGCAGATGCAGGTTGGATACGGATCCACTTACTTGTATCCAAGCAGGGCTCTGTACATAGACATGACAAAGTATGGTAGAAAGGAAATTTTATCCCAATTTACAGAGGGGGACCTAAAGCACCAGGGGTTTGTCTACACTGGAGCCTTAGGTTGACTTAACCTGTTTAAATTTTGATTTTATTAAGTCTACGTAAGTGGTTGCTAAGTTGACTTAGTAACACCTGCCCGGAAGGTCAACTTAAGCATTGAGTCAACTTCTCTGCCCCCAGGCCCAATCCAGCTCCAGGGGCCTGATATGGCTCCGGGGGTCAATCTGGCTGCGGGGGCCTGATCTGGCCCCTGCCACCTGCCATAAGTAACACAGAGCCGGATCCGGCCCACACCTTGCTGGTGGCAGCAGGGGCCAGATCTGAGCCCCTTGCTGCTTGCCAGCAGCATCAGGCATTGGATCTGAGCCCCTTCCCACTTGCAGCAGGGGCCAGATTGGGCCTCTGGAGCTGGATTGTCCCCTGCAGATGGATCAGCCCCAGGCCCAGGGCTAGGTCTACCCTAAAGGACACTTAAGTAGCCTTAAGAAGGCTGACTTAAATCAACTTAAAGTCAACCTTGTTAAGTCAACTTAATAAAGCCCTCTAGTGTAGGCATAGCCCAAGAGATTAAAGTACTTATCCAAGGTCTGTGACAGACCCAGGAAATAAATTCAGATTTTCTTATTCCCAGTGCAGTGCCTCAACCACAAGATCATTTTTATTGTCTATTTAAAAAAAAAAAAAAAAAAAAAAAAGAATACAGGCTATAGCTTCTACTTCCAGGGATTGAGAAGGAAATAAGACAGTGCCTGGATGAAGGAGCAAGTCAATGAATGAGGCCCTTTCTCTTGTTAAGAGCTCAGTAAGTTTGAATAACTAGTCTTCTGCAGGTTTATTCTTCAGCTTATTGCATTGTTTCAGTGAAGCATAACCTAATGAGATAGAAACCCTGCTGAGAATTCATTGCAATCTCACAGTCAAAGAAACCAGGTCAAATCCTGTTGGACTAAAATGACAATCAAGGAAGATGTATAAAGCCCACATCACACCATTTTGGCAAAAGGCTTAACAGAAGTAAGTCCCTGAAATAAACTAATCTGGGGCACTGCCAGAGTCCAGACCCAAGGCCCGGCAGGGCTCCCAGCTGTTAAAATACACATGCCTGGACCCCTTCTGTCCCCGAGAAAGCACATTTGTAAGCAAGGTGTCAGAGACTCACTAAGATGTCATTCCTCAATATCTGTAACTGCTCTCCACTCTGGTTGTTTTCCGCACTTGGGCTGTACCACAGAGAGCACAGAAATGATGCTATGCAGCCTGGCAGGTGGAAACATCCCCATCAGTTCCAATCGCAATCTCTGACTGCTGAGAGAAAGCGGTGGAGTTTACGGATTGAACGTATGTGGCAGAGACGTTTGTCTTCTCCCTGGCTAAAGCTGGGTGATTCGATGAGAACACAAACAGAAGAGAGGGAGCACATCTAGCCTGACCTTGTCATTCCAAATGGTTGTGGCATTTCCAAGCAGCCTTGCCGTGCTCCCTTTTGTCTTAAGCCTCTTTCCGTTAGTTTAGTATGGAGTTCCACCTACTGTAAACAAGGGGGACATGTCGAGGGGGGAGATAAGGCATTATGATCCGTCTCGATTCTGTCCAGATTCATCGTCATTGTGAATGCCTCCCTTTAATATAAGCACAATGCTTCCATAGCCACTGTTAATTACATTTGCTTGTAGCTAGAAGGAAGGAGGCTAGTGATCAAGGAAAGGACTGAGAATGATAATAGGGATCTGTTATTACACTAGGTGCTTAGGCGGCAAGCCACTTCCCTGAGTCTCATTTTAACCACCCGTAAAGTGGGCATAATATCTAGTTCCAGGCCAGGAGGGGTGAGATTTATTCATTCACTGGCACTTTCTTTGACATCCTTGCCTCTCAGACAGTGCAATGTATTGTTTTGGGAGCATTTTCGGATCACACTGGTCATTTGAGGGTTAATTCAAATTGAAGGCGATAGGCAGAATTCCCTTTTTAATGGCATCAGTTTGCCTTTTACTTGAGATTTCTTTCGATGGCCATAGCAACTTTCTCAAGGAAATTCTCAGGTAATTAATGGCCCCAAAAAACATAGTTAGCACAGAGAAAAGGAAGCAGCAAGGAGCACTTGTCCTGTTTAATACACCTCTGCCAAGACATGAAAGGACTGATGGGGTGTCAGCCAAGGGGGGCTGAGCCTTGCAGACATTGAATGAAATGGGCGTGAACGTCCAGTGGATGTTATAGAACTGCTGTAAGCAAATAAGAAAGGTGTCTCAGTAGCTGAAGCTCCCAGCATCGGTACTGTTGGAGTTTAAGTGAAGATACCTTGGTCCCACCCTGTCCCTGCCCACCTGCCTTCTTACTTTATTTTAAGCATCAGACGGCATCATCCATGGGACAACATACCTGCACCCCTCACTACAGGTCTCAGTCACTCCCTTTTCTGTTTGTTTTTGAGGTTTCCTTTTCCAGGTTTGCTCTCTTTGGAAACTGACAAGAGAGAGCGCCAGAGCTCTGCTCGTAAGTATTGCATGGCCCCATGCTGAAAGTGACCTTGGCTATCAAGGGACCTGGTCACTGTCTCTAACGCTGGGGTATGGCATGAATCAAAATGCCTGAACACCACAAAATTTGAAGCAGAAAGCCTTGCATTAGAGAGTGAAATCTGGTACCTTTCCTTCTCTTCCTGAATGATCCAGTCGCATTAAAAGAGAAACTATAATAACCCAGCAAGGAGTCCTGTGGCACTTTTAAAGATTAACAAATGTATTTATCACATGAGCTTTTATGGAAGAAAATCCCACTTCATCAGACACTTGAAGATGGAGAATTTGCAGAATAATATATTATATATAATAACCCATAGAGTCACATTCTGTTATAACTGCAACACAGCTCAGTCTGTGGGTTTCTAGCCAGTCAGGTCTCTTACCAAGGACTACTCCAGACACCTACCATAGCAATGAAAATCTAGGAACCAGCCTTCCCATCACTGTTGGCTTCTTTGCAAGGCTGAGCTTTGATCTTTCACCAGCTTGTGCTGGAAATAAGCAGGTCCTTGGGTATGTCGACACTGGAGGCTTAAAGTTGACTTAACCAGGCTTAAGTCACCTTAAGCAACTCCAGGGCCACATTTGGAGTTCATTAAGTTGACTTATGCACTTGCTTAAGTTGACTTAATAACTTTCAGCCTTAAAGTCGACTTTAAGGGTTAAGTCAGCTTTATTAAGACTACTTAAACCAGTGGACCCATTTAAAGTTGACTTCACTAAGTTGACTTTAAATGGGTCCCCTGGCTTAAATCGACTTTATAAAGTTGACTTAAACAAACGGGGACTCTCTAAGTTGACTTAATAAAGTCGACTTTAAGTCGACCTTGTTAAGTCAACTTACTGAGCCCTCTAGTGTAGACATAGCCCTTGATCCCAGAAGGTGTTCTTCTGCCTCTTCTGTTAGTATGGCTATGAAAATAAAAAAAGGGTAATAACCTTTCTTCTTTTTTTTCCCCATAAGCCACCTTGGCAGCTCTCCCTAGGGGAAACAGTGTAAAAACACTCCTCTATATGCAACTGAATCAAGTCAAGCTGGATCCATAGCAAATGTAAATTGGCAGTTTCATTGACTGCATTGTTCCTGTCCCAGTTGATGCCTATGGATGATCTCGCCTCTCTTTCTCAATGACACTTAGGTCATTCATGGCACAGAAGACAATGATGTGACCCCAACTGACAACAGCTGATGATCTGGACCAATGTCCTAGAGTCACATTTGCTCCCCAAAGTGGAAATGTGGAGAAGGAACAAAAGGAAAAATGAGAAAAATGGGATAGGTCCCAACCTGGAAAGCAGAAAAGGAAAATGGTCTGTAAATATTACATAGATCCCAAGACTTTCAGATTTCACAGTGAGACATTAAAATAGTTCAGGCTGATCAGCAAGCAGAGTTCCCAAGACTAATTTGCCCATTAGAAGGCAAAGGAGTCCCTCCATGAAAGTCATTTTAATCTCTTTCCTTGAGTCATTTAAAATGAGATTGTGCAAAGCCACAGAGATCATCCTGTAGGGAACAATCTATGTTGGCGTCATGAATGGACTAGCGGGTCAAGGTGCAATTCAGTTCTATGCTTCTGCTCTGTATCATGTTTGAATTAAAAGAAAAAGTCGCTTCTACCTGAGGTCTCTGTGTACAATGCATAAAATGATTCTTTAATTATCCTTGTATGAAGGGAATGGAAAGACTTCACTGATTCAGTGATCTTTGGATCAGGTCCTTAGTGGGTTGAGCATAGGGCTGGGAGACTTGGGGTAGTATTTCCAAAGTTGCTTAAGGGATTGAGCATTACTACTGAACTGAATGGGAGTTCAGCATTCAAATCCCTTATGATGCTTTGAAAAAAATTTCAATCTGGGTTCTCATTCCAGGTCTGTCACTAATATGATAGTAAATACTGGATAAACTAGCATACCTCTCTGCCTCAGTTTCACCATTTGTAAATGAGTTTACTCACTTCACAGCTAGAATCTGGAGGATAAAACACAGCAAAAAGTTTATTTGATAAATTTCACCTTTGTTTCCTGCTTACAAATTGCCTGCTAGCAGATTTCGATTTTCTCAAATGCATTCCAGATTTGACATTATGCACTTGAATAATTTCTGCAAATAATTTCTAGGCTGTAGCTTATTCATGAGCAAGTTTGCTGCGTGTATTTGACATTTTACGTTTGAATTGTGGGATTTTTGACAGGACAAAGGTCACACAGTAGTTTTCCGTTCCTCAATTAGATGCATGCAACTTTTATTATTGGATTTTGTGTATGAAAATTTGTGATTGTGAATGTCAAATGTGATTCTTGTTAGTAGTTTGCAATAGTCACTTACAACTCACTGCACTAATGAATGTTATTATTATTTGATATTTTTATTAAGTTAGCACTTTGGAGGAAAGTCTTGGGCCAGGACCTTGTTGTGCTAGGTGCATATAAATGCATTCTTATTGGCAATTTAGAGTAGTCACTGAAAGTAACATTCATGCAGTCAAAGAGAATTGGATCAAATCTTTGAGACCACGCTTGCACAACATTTTCTGTTTTATTCACCCAGGTGTACTTTTAAATGTTGTGTGGCTTTATAATGTATGTCAAGTGGTTTGAACACATCAAGTTCTATGTAAATGCCAATTGTTATTAGTCTCTTAAATTTGGTTAATGTTTATAATTAAAATGCTAAGGGGGTTTATTATAAAATAGTTCTGACAAGTGCTAATTATTATTAAAAAGACTCCTCTTAAAAATCTTTCTCCATCTTTCCACCAGGGTCATGGTTGTACTGGTTGCAAACTCAATTTTAGGTATTTCCTGTATGCAAATAATTAAAAAAAAAAAAGAAGGAGGAAAGACAAAGAAAAAAAGCATAATACACCACAGATGCAGGTTTTTCTTATTAATAAAGACACTGAAATGGCTATAGAAGTCCTTTGTCAAATACAGATTTTAAACATCCTCCCCTCCACATGCACAAACATTCCTTTTATATCTCTATCATCCCATAAACCTGGATATTAGCCTGATCAGGCAATTTCAGAAAAAGAGGGGGAAACCAGATGAGAAGAGGAAAGTGAGTTCAGTGGAGCCACACATTTCCTGTGGAAAATAACTTAAATAGTTAGAGTTTCATTTCAGTTATGTCAGTTTCCATTTCTCACCCCTGTTTAATTCTGAATGTGCTTCAATTTGCTGGCACTCTGCACCAAATATTTATTCTTTTCTTATCTTCATGTTTTTGTACTGAGAGAAAATATAAGTTTGGCTCAGTACTTCATCAGACACTTTGAAGATGGGGGAACTTTACAGAATGGGAGGAAATAAATTCAGGGGAGAGTACAACTGAAATGCTGACCCACTGGTATTAGAAGATTGTGATTTCACAAATCTGACACCAGAAATCACAACACCCTAAAACCTGTGAGTCAGCATTTCAATTTTCCTGATCACTCTATTGACAATGTGCTAGTTGCGATGCTCAGACAGATGAATACCAGATCAAGGCTTCAAAGAGAAGTTGCTGAGATCTAATTTATTTGCAAATTTGATTACATTACTTCAGGATTAAATAAGGGAACACTGGATTTTTCTGTCATTACAACAGATGATTTGACTTCATCTTCCTCTGTATGCTGTTCCCCAGTGTTTGAATCTTTACAACGGTTTTGATTTGCTGTTACCAGGGGCATCGCTGGTGCCTGGCACAGGGGGCACGTGTCCCAAGTCCTGACGCCAGTGCTCCAAATGGGTGGCATGCCCCACTGCCTTGCCCATCCCCATCCCCAAACAGGGTTTGGAGGCCAGGCTGGCAGTGGCAGGAGCCGAGGGCCCTGACTCCGGTTTGGGGCTGGGGCTGGGCCTGATCCTGTGACTTACACTTCCCTGCATTTATTTCCTCCTAGTCTGTAAGTTGCCCCATCTTCAAAGCATCTGACAAAGTGGGATATTCTCCCATGAAAGCTCATGCAATAAATACATTTGTTAGTCTGTAAGAGCCACAGGACTCCTTGTTCGTTTTACAAATATTTTAATGCTCAGCCCCACTGATACTTATACAGGATCCTCCAAGGCGCTGAGAGCTGATTTCAAGTAGTGGATATCCTGGATCTCCAAGGAGGCACACTGAACCCTGAATGATTGGACCCATAATTGCCAACGTGAAGTAATTCTAGTGCTGCACAAAGAAAACAGAAGAGGATGACTGATGGAAGAAGAAGGATGGGTTTATAGTTATGGTCCTAATCTGGGACTTGTGAAGCTAGGTTCAGCTCCTTGCTCCCTCCCCCCCCAGTCTTTCTGTGTACCCCTGGGCAAGTCATTTAGTTTCTCCATGACCCTGTTCTCTATCTGCAAAATGGGATAAAAATAGTCAGCCAGCTACTTATGTGTTTAGTGGGTTTTCATATACAGGCTGTAAATTAAAATGCCCAAGTTATCTGACATATTAACAGGTAGGGACTGATTCTGATTAAACTGGGAGAGAGTTTGTTATTTCATAGGTGCAAATGGATCTATTTTCCCCTAAAGCCATTAAAGGAATACATTCCTATAAAGGCACCCTATTCAGTTTCCAAAATCCGTATGACATCAGGAAGAAACAGTTCAAGGTACCTGTGTCACAACATGCTAGATTACAGGAAGGTTATAAGATCCTAAATAATTGCTTTTGCAGAGAGAAAACCCATCTTCTCTAGCCTGTTTTAATTTCCCTTCTCCATTTGTATGGCTGATGTATGCCTAAAGTGTCACATTAAAAGGCACTGTACTTTCTGCCCCAGTGCCATTTTAATAGTCTTCATCCTGGCAAAATCAATGCCTGTCCAACAGACTCAGCATCAGGGAGAGCTTGAAACCTCTATTTGTTTGTTATAAACCAACAAGCTGGAAATCATGAATGCAACAAATAAAGATTGATGTGCCTTGTGGTCTGGCACAGAAGAAAAGTACCCTGCAGAAAGAAGGGGACAGCCTTGAACAGAAGGCGCAACAGAGGAAAGGATCTGCGTGGAGGTTTTGGAACAGAAGCATATTGCTGTGATGCCACCAGCAGAAGTTTTGGGGGAATTCAAAATTCTGCTGAAAAGTTTTCTTTTCCCTTTTTTGTTTTAACTAAAAGACCTAAGCACTCTGCCAAATAAAAATAAAAAAAACCAAAGATTTTTTCATCAGACATGTCAGCCTTTATTAAACAACTCTAGTTCAGAGATTTAGTGTTGCCTGGGTAATTGCTTAACATCTGGATATTTCTCTAATCTATGTCAGAACATCTGAGTTCTCATCAGACCTCCTGGAAACAGGCTCTCTTACAAGATTTCTAGTCATGCGATAGTCACCGGGCACTGGATTAGAAAGCCCTTGTGGGATTATATTTGCCTTCGGCACATCCTTACTTGCTCTAAAGGTCTGTGCTGTAGAGGACTTTTGGGTGGCATGAAAAGGTACCAGCAACAAAAGCAAAAGATGTCAGTATTGCACATGGTTTGTGTGGCTTTAGATAACTGTATTAGAGAATTCTGGAAATTATTATAGCTTCAGAAGTTTGATAATAACCATGATGGGTGAACCTCGCAAAAATCTGGAGGTTTAATCAAGTCCCTCTGAGAAATTTTTGACTCTTATTCTCCTGGAAATTCAAAGATGGGAGGGAAGTCTAGTAAGAACACATTTCTTGTACACCCTGCCTTGCCCAGGCTGGAAAACATCAATTCTTGAGGACAGTTCTTCTCTTCTGCATCCTATCCCAGTTGGAAGCAAGACCGGAGTCAGATAAAAATGAAAACAACCGGTTTGCCACTGACTTCAATGAAGCCAGGATTTTGCTCAGTGTATCCAAAACTGTCTTAAACTTCAAAAGAGATTTAGTTCAAGTTTAGAACAAATTAGACTTGTGGATGTTCTTATTTTACCCAGTCTGACTAAATCTGGAAGGAATTTTATTTTAAAATTAAGAAAAAGCAAGAAGAAAGGTCAAAGTCAAGGCTTCATGAGGGAGCACAGTGTATGTCTCTCATTCTTCTGTAACAATCTACAACAACTCATAGAGCAAAATGGCCACTATTTTTGCAGTTCCTAGAAGTTTAAAGGTGACGTGCTCACGCAATAAAGACATCACAGGTTCACAGCCATGCCACGTGTACCAGAGTCTATAAATGAGCTCAGCAAATCCTGTGGCATCAAAGGAGGATGTTTTCCATTGGGAACTACAGCTGAACAAAAGCCAGCACCCAGCTAATCCTGATACAGTGACTAGCAAGGCCATCTTTACAATATGCCATTGCAGAACTGACTGTGCCACTGAAAAGAGCTGCTTAATAGGTTACAGGTCATACAAACATGCAGTGACAGACCTCCTGTCATCAGTGGGCATTGAGGGCATTGGGGGGCCTTGCATAATCAGCCCGTGTGTGCAAAAATTGGCAAGGAATCCTGCTTAAGCAAATGAGAAGGAGCAAGCAAGCCCCAGGATCAGTAAATTCTTTCTGCTTAGAGAACACCTGACAGTCACATCTCTGGCTTACAAGATTTTCCTGACCAGTTACAAATAAAGACAGTGACAATTTCAGCTGTTAAATGCATTCTCTCTCGCTCTCTCTTTTTAAACACACTTGGGCACAAAGCTATGAATCTTGCTTAGTGGGCGGTTACAGTTGTATGTAAAGAGTGGAGATTAAATTAAGCAGCGCGGAAGGTAGTGTATCTTTTCTGGGCAATTACACATACCTTGTATAATCTAATGAGCTGTTACTAGGCTCTAATGTAACATTTAAAGAGGGTTATTGTCTTTTTTCACAGCTTGCTGGATTGTAGAAGTTAATTGATTTCACAGGGAAAGTTCCTCTCCCCAGTCCTAAAGTCCTCCGCCTCCCTTTGCTACCCTGACGAGCCACCTGTCTCTGCCAGCAGGAGAGGAGGTGTGGGTCACTTTTGGCCTTGGCCACAGGTTGAGAACCACTGCAGTAGACTACTGTAGCAGGGGTTAAAGTAAGATGTGAAGTAGAGTCATTCACTCGAATCTTCCCTCTCCTACACACATCAAAATTACACCAGGTCCACAGGGACAGGGCCCATTGGTTTAAGACAGAGTGGCTAATAGTTGGTCCTGTTTGCATAGAAAATACTTAAAAAAAAAAAAAGACATCTCTTCCAATAAATAATGACAAATTGATCTCACAGAGCACCCTGAGAGAAAACATGAGTTCTTCCCAGCCCCGTATGTTAGCAAACCTTGCTCCTCTTGTCTCATAGAGGAAATGAATTCTGGCTTTAAGGAGCCAGGAGCCAAGGAGCCAGCCAGCATCTAAGAAGCCACCCAGGGCCTAAGGAGCCAGCCAGGATATGCAAAACTCTGCCAGAATAAGTGGGCCACGTACTCCAGACCAAGAGAACATAAATTTGACAGCTCTGGCTGGCCTCAGTCGCTATAGTAACTCCTAGAGGGTGACTGAAGAGGGCCTGAAGACTGGACTATTGTCTCCATCCTAGAGATGTTCCCTCCCACACAGGGCTAAAGCATATCTTTGGGAAAAGTTGAAGGGCCACTGCTGTGATGTATTCGTTCTATGGGTAAATCAGTTATGTCATTTTCAGGACTGTGAAGCCAGTATTTTCCCCCTAGCACTTTCTTCATAAAAAGATTTTAAAAGGGCACTGTAGCTGAGTGGGTTGGCTGGAGATACTGTTTTTCAGTGCTTGGAGTGCTAAGATGAACTGTAGCCGGTTCAACTGGGAAATGCCTGCTGTCAATTCCTCACAACCTAAAAGCAAACGTAGAACAGAGCTCTTGTATCCCATGGCAGTTCTGATTACAGGGCTAGAGAATTTAGTTCCAAATGTAGTGGGGAAATGAAGATCATAGAGTATGGAACTAGTCAGCCAGATGTCCCATTTTATCTCCTGGTTTTTTTGTTCAACAAGTTCAAACAGACATTGCCAAAGGAACAGTGCAGAGACTGAAGGAATTCTACAGCTGACTAAATGAATCGATCTAGGTGAACCTGTATCAAACAGTCCGTCTGTCCTAAAGTTTCACTCCACTCCTGGTCTGCCGCCCTTTTTGAAGATCTCACAAGCAGAGGGGTCTTTAGAAAGTGTCTTGTGTAGCACCCCTGATTATTAGCAAAGCCCTGTGCCTATACAAAGCTCTGGATCTGCATCCAAGCCACATCTGCTCAGTGTCATCCTATATCCGAACCAGGATCTGCATGGCGAGTTTTATGTCCATCCATATCCGCAACACTCCTGCCTTGCAGTAGAATTAGAGAGTCATAGGGTTGGAGGGGACCTCAGGAGGTCATCTAGTCCAACCCCCTGCTAAAAGCAGAACCATTCCCACTAAATGAGGGGTTGGCAACCCAAAAGATAGGAGGAGACATTTTTAAAAAATGCCTTCAATAATTAAGGTTTTTGAGAATTGCAATGGGTGTAGCCTCCTGATGGAGGGAGCTGGGCTAGGGCGCCTGCTGCAGGGTCCCCTGGCCGGGCGAGATGGGGAGGCTGAAACCAGGAATGGATCCCCCGCATGGCCCCTCAATGGTGGTGGGGAGCCTGGAGCCAGGCATGGGAACCCCACAAGATCCCCTAGTGTCAGGGTGGGACCTGGGACCCCAAGCCATAAGGTGGCAGCCCAAGAGCTGCATGTGGCTCCAGAGCTACAGGTTGCAGACCCCTGCACTAAATCTTCCTAGCCAGGGTTTTGTCTAACCAGGCCATAAATGCAGCAGCTCCAGTTTCGAGCACAGGATCAGAGTCTGGCTGGCTGCCAGCAATTTGCTGAGTTGAGTCTGGGGGTGAGGGTGTGGGGAGCGAGTTGCTGGCAGCTCCAGATGCAGTCCAGAGCCTCCCCAGGCCTTGATTGCAACAACTTTTATTCTGCGCGAGCTAGGGAATGCAGAACTGCTGAGATCACTCAGCTGTTCAGTGGCAGTTGCTGTTCATCTGATTGCATGGCCAGTGGTGAGGGAAGAGATGGAGCGTACATGCCCATCACCAGCTAATAGGTGGAGTGGGGGTCCTGGCTGCTGGGGCTCCTAGAGTCAGAGGCAGGACTAGCCAGTGAGCTGAGCTCCCGTGAGTGACCATTTCTGGCTGGCAGTCTGCAAGCAGAGCTGGGCTGGCTTTGACTGGAGTGCTGCCCTTGTTCCCTGCAATCTTGATTTGCTGTTACAGTGTGACCTGATCCATGAGTTATATTCCCTGCATTTATTTCCTGCCATTCTATAAGTTCCCCCATCTTCAAAGCATCTGATGAAGTGGGATTTTCTCCCATGAAAACTCATGCGATACATAAATTTGTTAGAAAAAGATCTGGGTGTTATAGTGGATTGCAAAATAATAAAGTCAACAATATAACACTGTTAGAGAAAAACAAAACAAACATTATTTTGGAATGTATTAAAAGGAGTGTTGTAAGAAAGACAAAAGAAGTAATTTTTCCACTTTACTACTTGACATTTGAGTTCTGTTAGAAGACTCCAAGGGGAAATCCTGGGGCTGCAACTATGACAGAGTAGTGGAATAAAAGAGTAACTCCAAAAGTCAGAAGATGACATACAAAGTGACACAGAATTGTCATTTTATATGGCATAGAGATACCCCAAAAGAGGAGAGACTTAAATATGACCTGGCTCTAGGCCAAGACTCAAAAAAGGAGACCATCGCTAGGAGGGCTGGAGCAGCTGTTAGCCTGGGGCATTAGATGATGAACAAACTGCTATGTCAAGTCCGGCCACAATGGGCATCCCAGCAAGCAGTGCAGTCTTCTACACATCCCAAAGTTAGGACAACTCAGAACTGAGATTGCCTGTGCAGTTCAGCCCCCTTGTGTGCACAAATTACAATACAGTCTTTAATTACATGATCCAATAGTATTTTTAACACACTGCTTTAATTGCCAAATTGGCTCTGTTCTCAGGATGAATCAAGGCTGTGGATTAAAAGTAGTTGTCGGCAGAACTGCCACCTTGTTTCTTGCAGAATCTGGAAGGTGCTTGGTGAAGGAGATGGGATTGCAGGAGAAGAAAAGACAGTCTCAGGGTTAAGGCAACTGAATGCTGCCTTGGAAAACTGGATTCTCTCCCAGCCTCTACGAGCCACTTCACCCAGACTTTTCAGAGGCAAGAACTCAATTTTGAATTCTGTGGATCTGATTTAAGAATCTGGGGTCTGATCTGTAGAAGTGCTGAGCACGCAGGGAAATAAAGTATAGTCAATGGGAGCAGTGGTCATAAATATCGAAAATAAGAGCAGAAGAGCACTTGAGATCCTGCCCTCCGGTTATTTGGCATGTGCTAAAAGGTTGAAAATACCAAACTGAGAGTGTTGTGCAGAAACTGCCAGTCACTCTTAATTGTCCAGCAGCCAGTATATAAAAGAGAAAAAATCAGCTATCAATCATCTGCTAATAGCACCGATCCATTGGGATGTGGCTACACCCGTGCACAGAGTGGGTCTGTTAGTGGCAGTTTCCACTTGGGTGAGTGGCAAACATTTTCACATCCAACAGCACGACCAAGGTCAGTTTCCTTTACAAACTGGCAACCCACGGTGACGCTAGTGCCGCTGTCCGCAGAGACCGTGCGTTTCTGAGTGCTGTACTTCAGCCCAAGCCTGTCACACAGCCAAGCGTGGGAATGTCTGAATTCCTGACAAGGCCTGACCCTACACAGCAGAGCTTGCTGTGAGCTGTTCATCACTTTAATACATGGAAATAATGGCAGAAAGTTCCCCTGCTACCATCATGTTCTGGTATCTGGCGTAGGAACCATCCCATGTTTTTCCTGCCACTGACTCCCGGTATGGCACACAAATGAGCTCACATTTGCATCAGGAAAAAAAAAAAAGTAATTAAAATTACCATACGTTAAATTCACAATAGAATCACCAGGAATGTTGCTGCTATTGGGGAAAAAAATGTTATAACAAGCCACTGGTTGTTAGAATCTAATTAAACATGCCTATTTGTTATCCATTATCAGCACGGATCATGGTAAATGAAAAATATTAACAGCTATTGACCATGCTGTTCATTGCTAAATAAATACATATAAATTCCCTCTGCCTTTAACGATTGCTAAGTATACAGATGATGTATTTGCTCCATACAAAGAACTTTCCGATATCGAGAACATGAAAAACATTACTGAAAACCAGACTCAGTCCTGCTCTTATTGTTCATTTCTGCTCTTTTTTAGTGTCAGGACCCTTTTCTGAACCTGAGCTCGTGTTTGTCTCTTTATTGAATTTGAATTCTGAAATAAACTCTCCTTGCAATTATTAACCCTTTGCTAATTAAACTGGGTATTTTGGAAAGCTCCTGTGTGTCTCTTTGATGGATAAGACTGAGATATTCAAAAGGAATGACTGATTTTCAAAAGGGATGCATAATTTCCAGCCATTAAAGTCAATGCTTTCCCAGCCTTCAGTGGGAAAGAGTCAGACCCTAAGCCAGTTTACACCAGCACAATCCAGTGTGAAGCTTGCTTACTATGTTTCACACATTTAGAGCCCAGTTCCACAGATGAAAATCAATGAGATAATGCATAGATACAAAGATTTCATTGCAGAATCAGGTTTTCAGGGGTCCCTACTGTAAATGCATCTTCTTCAGCTTAAGGTGTGCCCGAGAAATCCTCAGAAAGTGCAAACAGGCCTACCTACTGTATAAATTTTAAGGGGAAAAAAACACATTACCTTTATTAAAAGTGGAGGTATTTGGCAGGGACAACATACTTGTGTGTAGTTTGAGCTATTCAGATTCAATGGCCTTCTTCATAACTAATTAATGAAGGACGTCAAATCAGAAATCAACAAGTTGGGCAGCATAACAAAACAAAACCAATTAATCTACTTTCTGTAAAGAATACAGAATGCAAGAAAAACCAGCAGAAGGAGAATGTTAATAATGGAACACTGTTCTTTGAACTCTAATTAAAACAGTGAATTAAAAAGTTACAAGAAAATTATTAGAAACCATGTTACATCCAGGAAAATCAGTCAAACCAACAGCAGAAAAAAAAGAAAAAGAGTGGAAACCTTTTGGACTTTGAAAAAGTGTGTTGAGCTACAGTTTAGTCAGTTAGGTTCCAAAGGGGCAGCCGTGTTAGTCGAGTAAAGCAAAAAAACCAAGCAGTCTTGTGGCACTTAAAGACAAACAGATTTGTTGCGCTTATTGTTTTTTCTTTTTTTTTAATTTATTCAGTCAGAAATCCTGATTTGAGCAGGGTACAGGAGGAGGGGGTACTTAACTTTAAACATGTATTTAAGTCCCAGCGAAGAAAATGGAGACCTAAGCAAATGCTTAACTTTAAATGAGAAGGGATAGATTTTAGCTTATGTTTAAGTGCTTGCTTGAATCAAGCCCAAATTATTCAAACATGAACTGGAAGCAGACAAATCTGCATGTGGTCTAGATGAAATTACCGTAAGGTGGAAGAATATATCTAATAGGGGTCCACAGTGGACCTGTCCCCAGTCTGGTAAAATTCATTACTTTCATTCATAATTTGGATGAAAGAGTGGAGCTTGCACTTATAACAACAGATTATACCAAATAGGGAGGGGCTGGAAAATAGGATTAGAATTTTTTTTGGAAATCAACAAGAAAAGTACAAAGTTCTACGCTTAGGAAGGAAACGCTGAATGCACAAATACAAAATGAAGAAAGACTGGGCAGTAGTACTTCTGTAAAGGATCACAAACCAAATGACACAACAACGTGACATAGTTGTGAAAAGGCTAATATTGTTCTGGGTTGAATTAACTGGAGCATCGCGTGTAAGTCATTAAAGATAAATGATTTAACGCTACCTGGCATAGGTGAAGCCTCAGTTAGAGAACCGTGTCCAGTTTTGGGCACCACTCTTTTAGAAATGCGGAGAAATTGGAGAGACTCTAGAGGAGAGCAACAAGAATGATAGAAAAGCATGTTTAGCCTGAGGAAGGTTGAAAGGAAATTTGATTGCAAATACATGAAGGGCAGTTATAAAGAGGAAGACAAGAAGTAATTGTATTAATCTGCAGCAAGGGAGATTTAGATTAGATATTAAGAGAGCGTTTAAGCATTAGAACAGATCGCAAAGAAAGGTTGTGGAATCCCCGTCACTGGAGATATTTAAGAAGAAATTAGACAAATATTTGCTACGAACAGTCTAAGTTTACTTGGTCCTCCTTTTGCGTGGTGGTTGGAGCAAGTGACCACTCTAGGTCCCTTCCAGCCCTACCGTCCTATAGTTCATGCTCCATACAGTAAATATGCATATTTGGGTGCTCATATGTAGGGAATGCAAGAGCTTTGCTTCTGTTCTTATTGGTATGTGAGTATATTGGGTGTGTACACACAATTACTCTTTTGTTGCTATTATTATTTACTTATTTTACAATCATGTTCAGAGTCCTTAAGAGCAATCAGGTTCCAATTATGCAAGGTGCTGTACAAACACAGAGTAAGAGTCTCTCCGTGACTGCAAGAGTTTTGAATGTAAATAGAAAAGACATACAAAGGTTTTAGAGGGATAGGAAACATCATTATCCCCAATTTACAGCCGAGGAGACTGAGGCACAGGGCTGCTCAAAGTCACATAATCTCTAGCAGTGACTGGAATTAAACTCCATTCTTTTGCATCCTGCTTCCACTACAAGACTAGCCTTCCTGACTTTTGTGTTCTTCTACAGTCTCTTTCTGAAGAAAATAAATCCTTTCAAAAAGGAAGTAAAAGACATACAATGATTAACATTATTTGCATGTGGGATGTTACAGCAGGGAGTATAATTATGATACCATCTTTAGATTAATTATTTTATTATATCAGCTCATAGGTGCACAGATACCATGGTGATAAGCATGGGATATGTTAGCTGCACTTATTTTGGGCTGGATAATAATATATTTATATTGCACCTTTCATCTTGAAGGATCCCAATGAGTTGCATAAAATTATGTCTCTCTCCATTACCAATATGACTTTTAATATTGCCTCATCATCACCAGTAGGGATAAAGGATTATGTTTTCATTAATGTAGAAACATTCACATGCCTGGGCTGTATCATCAGCCAGGACAGTGGAACAAGTCAGGACATTCAAAAGAGAATCAATCAAGCCAGGAATACCTTTAGGAGCTTAAATACAGCCAAATATATAAAATCACAACTACAATCAAGATTTATCAGAATTGGATAGTTTCAACACTACTTTATAGTGCAGAACGATAGGAGAATGGTACAGTATGACATATCTAAGCTGTCTGTGTGTCATACAACTTGCATCAGAAAAATCCTCCATTCTTTTCGGCCCAGAACAATCTCAGATCTAGCTATATTTCTATAGTGTAACCAAGAAAATATGAGCACCATCTTTACAAGAAGGTATTGGAAATTGATTGGCCACGTGTTTCAGATGGAAGTTGATTTCATCAGCAGAGCAGCAATAAGATGGACATTAAAAGGTAAGAAAAAATGAGGCCGCCCAAAAACAATGTAATGAAGAGCTGTGGAAACTGAGCAGAAAAACTTGAGGCACATCCAGGGAGCCGTTGAAAAACTTGCCAGAAACTCTGAGAAACGAAGGCTCTCCATCACTATCCTGCACACCTAAGGTGTAATGAAGAACTAGCTAATTAACTATCAACATGCTGGTGAATTGGCTAAGATGGAAGAGTTCCACCTACTGTTGCATATCCATTTGGGGGGTCTCCCATCCAAACATTAAACAGTCCCCAACACCTCTGTCCCCCTTAAACCTAAGAGATGGTAGGAAGGTTCCAGTTCAAGGGGACATAGGGAGAGTTTGGAAGGTGAATAAAATTCAAGCTCAGGAAACAGAACTTTCCAGATAAAGAGCATCAAGGAATTCAGAGAGACTTGGTGGGCTTGGCTTATCTGGGGAGAGGTCACAACAGGAGCAGGAAACACTAGAGGAGATCTGGGATTTGGGAATAGGTGGAAACGAGGAGCGAGCAGGGATTTGGATCAACTTGCAGGAATGGTAGGCAACAAAGAAGGGAGACAACAGATGTCAGTGAGCTTGGGACTTGAATGGAAAGCAAGCATGAGAACAGGACCTTCAGAGAAGGTCAATCTGAGGATGGAAGAAAAGAGTTTGAGTTGGATGGGAGTCATTGAAAAGCAACTTAGCTGTAGGGGTGGAGAGAGATCAGGGAAGAAGCAGAAGATATTATTTATCTTCTCAACATACCAGACGCCAGCCTTCTACTGCAAAGCCCTGTCTCAGGAAGCATATAACCACCACATCAGTGGGACTGAAATGGATGTTTAAAGTTAAGTACGTGAATATGCACTTTTCCACCTTTGGGACTTGGAGCTCACCTAAAGCCCGTTGAAGCTGTAGCTCTGAGCTTCAGATGAGGCCCTATGTGATGTATAAGGAAACCTGCAGCCCCAGTGCCACTTTTGTATAAAAAGCTGCCTTATAATAGTGCATGGTTACAGCTCATTAATAACAAGCTATGAGGCTCTTGGTTGTAGCAGTCAAGCCTCGTCTCAGCTATCTTAGACAAAGTCATAACATAGGACAGACAAACATCCAAGGGAAGAAATTTCCAAATAAACTGAACTTGATTGTATCACCTACAGTGCTAGCAGGCAGCTGCATTTGACAGGGATAGTTTCCTGTGGACTTCAGTTCTCTTCATTTTGATCCAAATTTATAGGCTTCAATTTTTAATTCATCTTTCTAAATTTTAAAAAAGGCAGTTTGGAACCATAATACACTTTATCCAAGATTCTCACAGATAGAATTGGAATATGTGGTTTCAATTTGCTTTTCAAATGGACAGCTACAAATTTCCCCCCACAATGTGCATGGGATAAAATCTTATTTACATGTAGAAACTATGATATAGTGCCCAGTTCTGAGCTGGTGTAAAGGGATGTAGCTCCATTGACTTTAGTGGAAAAATTCTGATTTACAATTCCATGAATGGACCATGATGATAAAATTTCAAATAAATTATACTAAAGTATAAACAAGGATTGGAACAGAAAATATGCTAAAGATATTACTAGAATCAGTAGTATATTCTCCCTTGAAACTCTGAGCTCAGTTACAGTCATCCATTCTAAAAAAAAAAAAAAAAAAAAAGAGCGCAAGTAGAAACAGTTAGAGAGAGCTGACAAAATAATCAGAGAAATGGGGGAAGATTTCCATATAGGGACTGAACTATTTGGAGGAGACATTAAGAGGGAACAAAATAGACATATATAAAATAATGACAGGCACAATGAAGGTAAATTGAGGGTTCCGATTTATCCTCATATAATTAAAGAACAAGGCACTGTTGCTTGAAATAAAAGTCGGGGGATCAATCAACTAAGTACCAGCAAAGTAGAAAAGGACCTGGGTGTTATGGTGGATGGGAGGCCGGGGATGAGTCAACAATGTGCTCGTTTCCAAAAAGGCCAATGGCATATTGGGCTGCATCAGCAGGAGTGTTGCCGGAAAACTGAGCGATGTGATTATTCCTCTTTATTTGGCCCTGGTGAGACTATGTCTGGAATACTGTGCCCAGTTTTGGGCTCACTGCTACAAAAAGGATAATGACAAATTAGAAAAAGTCCAGCAGAGGGCAACAAAAATGAGTAGGTGGTCAAGGCATATGACTTACAAGGAGAGACTGAAAGAACCTGGCTTATTTAGCCTGCAGAAGAGGATTTCAGAGGGGATTTCATAGTAACCTTCAACTACTTGAAGGAATTCTAAAAAGAGGAGGGAGCTAAGCTGTTCTCAGTAGTAACTGAGGACAGAAGAAGGAGCAATAGTTTCAAGCTGTAGCTGGGGAGGTCGAGGATGGATATCAGGAAAAACTCTCTCATTAGGAGGGTGGTGAAGCACTGGAATGGGTTACCTAGGGAGGTGGTGGAATCTCCATCTTTGTAAATATTTAAACCTCGGTTAGACAAAACCCAGGCTAGGATGATTTAGTGGAAGTGGTCCTGCTTTTAGCAGGGGGCTGGGCTAGATAAGCTCATGAGGTCCCTTCCAACCATATGATTCTAGGACACCATTAAAACTGCGCAAAAGAAATACTCTGTTTTGTACACAATGTCTTATTAACATGTGGGATTTGGTGCCAAGAGATTAGGAAGAATCAAAAAGAATTTGTGATTTTTAGAATTAACAAGAATATCCCCATTGTGTATGTGTGTGTCCTCCTGACGTACGAAGAGATGTGAAGTGTATGTGAGGTATAAATCACTGGGCTTCAGGACATAAGTAAACAATTTGCTGACAGGCTTAGGAAGAAATGTCTCCTAAAAGAAGATTATTCAATATTTTTCCACCATGGGGATTTTTGCATCTGCTTCAGAAGCATTGATACTGGCCATGGTCTGAAATAGGATACTGGTCTAGAGAGAGCTCACCGCTCTGATCTAATATATCTGTTCTTATGCTCTCTTAAAATTACTCATTGGACAGTTTAAATGAAAAAAAGTCTGCCTTATTTAGAAAGTTATACCCATACCCATCTCCTCTAACTCCTAAAGCAGAAAATAGTGAATTTAACCCCAATAGAAGCCCGGGGACTTTTGACATTTAGGCATATACAAGAATATCATCATTTGTTTAGAGACGAAATATTTAGATCATGTGATACAACAAATTATAAATACATCAAAGTTCCAATAAATCAATTCCTATCTTATACAAAAGCTTGATTCTATTATTCATATGATGTCAAATAATCAGGTTTAATCAGTTGATCAGTCAAAGATAATTACCCAAAGATTAATCAGCACAGTTACAAAAAGGAAGATCCATACAGGTGTAGAGAGCAGCTCCAAAATGTTGGTCTATTCGCCTTCAATTACAGAAACTCACAACTTTATCTGCCGTGGGTATTTGCAAGAAAAGACAAAGAGAGAAATCCCATTTTCATAGTCTAGAGACCTAAATTCTTCCTTTCATGATAACTTATTTTACATAAGTGATAAGCTAAAGGCATCCATGCAAATTATTATGTCATCAACCATTAAAAAAGATCTTTTACAAGTAATCCCCTTTCTAGATTTCCTGGCTACAATTTCTAAGGATCAGCAAATTATGAGGAGAGGACGCACACATCCATCAGTGCTAATATGCTCAAGGTCAGGTAAAGTTCATTTAAAATACAAAGGATTATAAACACAGGATATTAGTGGACTTTTACTCACCTACAAAGGATTATGGGAGTTTTGATCCATTTGCTAACAGATACGAAGAACTTTGGTTCAATAGTTAACATCACTGGCTGAGACATTTTTCAAATCTTCCCCAGGCAAAGACAACCCTAAGCAGAAAATCGACAGAATTTGAAAAACTATTCAATGAATCCATGAAACACAAAGGCTTAATATCCACTACACAAAGTAATCTCTGTTACTGAAAGGCAATAACTATGCTCATGAAAAGATGGAAAGCCAATGAAGGCATAACATCAATATTGAAAAATGGAAAAATATATGAAGCAATGGTCCCCACACTTCAATAAAAACATTAATAAAAGAAAACGATATTAAGATTCTTCATTAATGGCATATAATTCCCGTTAACATTAAATGTATTTATAGAAAGGGATGGGGAAATGCTGTAAAGAATGTAAGCAAGTGAAATAATTTATTTCTCCACTTATGGTGGACGTGCCCCAAAATTAAACATAGTGGAGACCATTGGAAACTCCATAACTGAGATAAAAAGATGTCAGTTATCAGATAATCCTACCACATTTTTATTAAATGCTCTAAAAACTCTGTGTCTTATAGAAGTCATAAAGAACGGATCACTCCCTTCCTAGTTGCTGCTAAAATTTACCTGGATGGTGAAAAAAGGAAAGACTCTCCTAAAACTATTGACGGTTATCTAGTCAATTTGAGAAATTCTGGTACTTGAAAAATTAACTGAAGTCGGAGCTATACGGGAGAGATGGAAAAAAATATAGCTACTTAGAAATCTGGTGGAAGCTTTTGGAGTTTCCTGCGAGGTCTGAGGGAGTAAAAAAACTGCCTTCTGGCATAGTGTGGGTTACAGAAAACATCTGAGTTAGCTAGCCCCACCGTGCTATACCTGCAGACTATGCCAGGCCTAGAGACGAGAGCAAAAAGGGGGCCTGGCTGATTTGGGGTAAGCTGGTGAGGAGACAGAGGTTCTCTGTCTGCTGCCCAAGGGGATGGATGAGTGACCTGTCAGCGAAAACAGCCACTTGTGGGAAGTAAGAGCTCTCCTGTCAAGGGGAAGCAGCAAATAAGTCCCAGCACTTGGGGTAACTGGACTAGCAGGGCCACTGCCCAATTGGAAAAGACCCAAAATCCTCTCTTTAGAGGTTGATCTACTTAAGACCTTGGGTTGGGAGCTGGTAGAGCATGTGGCTCTGGGCTCCCCTTCGCCCCCCTCTACCCTTACAGACTGAAAAATCAGTGATCCAGCCAGGCATAGAGAGCAAGAGTGCCCAGAGATGGAAGACCTTTTACAGGGGGTCACTGTCCACCACCAACCCTCATGGTTTGAGAACTATTTTGAACACTAAGGAAGGAACAGATCCCTTCATCAGTAGCCAAATTAAACTCAAACTCATGGCATTAAAATCAGGAAAATTGATAGGAGGGTAAAGGAGAAAAGCTTAATATCACATAGATGAGTGGTTCCGGACCTGTGGTCCGGGGGCCAAAAGTGGCCAGCGGGGGCTCTCAAAGTGACCTGCGTTGCCCCTCTTGCTGGCTGTAGAAGGGAATGACCGCATAAGGGCCCGGGTGGAGTGCGTTTCTATGGGGCTACCAGTGCAAGCGCCTTACTGCAGTCAAGGGGATGGGAGAACAGTGCTCCGCTCCTCCTAGCTGTAGCAGGAAGCACAGCAAAATATCCTCCTAGGTCCCCATAGATGCTGAGCTCACCTGGAGCCAGAGGGAGGGAGCATTGATCTTTCCATCCCCCTGGCTGCAGAAGGGAGCCATTGCCTAGGCACCCAGCTGGCATGCACCGGCAGTTTCCCTGCCACAGTCATGGAGGCAGGAGATTAGTGAGGAGGCAGGCTGCTTTTTAGGGAAGGGAGGGGTTCTGGCAGAAGCTGCTGGCCCTTCAGGGCTGCAAAAATAATATCTGTGTCCCTAGAGTCAAAGAGAAGGACTGACAAGGAGTTTTGATAGAACAACTCATAAACAGTGTATACATCTAAGTGCAGAGAAAACTGACATTTGTACCTAAACGTGAGAAAATGACAGACTTTGACAAGGCTGAAGATGATGTTGAGTACAAAAGCATCCACGCAATATGTGATCAAGACTACAAAGGCGGGGAAGAGATTGGTAGCAGGGCTCATCAGTACAGCTTTAGGGACTTGCACTAGTTCATTTATAACTGTGTATTTGTGTCGATAGCAAGTTTATTTACATTGTCAAATAAGATTTATAAGATTTCTACTATAAGAAAGAAAGCAAGAAAGGTTCATGTATTCTTTGCTTCAACAATTTGCTGTTCATGTTACCTTAGCAGATATCTAAGACACTGGTTATTTTTTTCTTCCTTTTCCTGATTGGATCATTACAATTTTTTAAACAACAATTGATCATAGAATCATATAGTTTTATTTATTGAAAGATATTCAGAGATATCTGATCCAATCCCATGCACTGTGGACCAAGTACAACACTATACATAAACTTTTCATATTGTGTTAACTTCCATTAAGAAATTAATCATTTGCTACCTAACTTTAGCTGTGCTTGAAACAGTGAATTAAATCTAATAGCAATGATAAAATATCAATTAATTGTTTGTATTACACAATTTACAAGCAAACAAAATTTGTTTATAAAATCATAGACTATTGGAGCTGGAAAGAACTTCATGAGGTCAGCTAGTCGAACCCCCAGCTAAAAGCAGGGCTATTCCCACTAAATCATCCCAGCCAAGGTTTTGGCCAGCTGGGTATTAGAAGTTTTCAAAGATGGAGATTTCACCGCCTGCGTAGGCAACCCCCTTCATGACCCTCCTAGTGAGAAAGCTTTTCCTAATACCCAACCTCAACCTCCCCTGCTGCAGCTTGAAACTCCTTGTTTGCCCCTTGTTCTGTCCTCTGTCACCCCTGAGAACAGTCTAGCTCTCGCCTCTTTGGAGTATTCCTTCAAATAGTTGAAAGTAGTTATCAAATCCCCTCTCAGTCTTGTCTTCTGCAAACTAAATAAGCCAAGTTCCTTCAGTATCTCCTCAAAACTCATGTGTCCCAGCCTCCTAATCATTTTCGTCATCTTCCATTGGACTCTTTCTAGTTTGTCTACATCCTTTCTGTAGTGGGGAGCCCAAAACCGGATATTATGTGGTCAAAAATAGAAGCAAACTTCAGAGGAAGTGGGTAGAGTGCCTTTAATAGGATCATTCACATCCTTCCAAGGAAGTATCTTGTATCTCAGAGTTTTTCTTGGGTCGCTGTGTTACGGTACACAATTCTATTCATGGTGGCCAAGCTTATGATGCCTGTGTTCCAGTCTTCACTTGTTGGTTGCTTTTTGAATTTCAATTTTCATAGTACTAGTCTTTTAGCAATTATTAGCTCCACTAAGCAAATTTTTTTCAGGTGAATTAACATCCATTAGATTTAAAATTACATGTTTAGCTTGTAACTCAATTTTATTTGCGCTACAATTTCTTTCTGCCCAAAATATATGCATATAGGTGCATCCCCAGAACAAGTAGGTAAAGATAGCACCTGCAGAATCACAATGTCGGTGTTTGCTTGACTTCACAGCCTCTGTTCTGAGCCATCAGAGATGATCCTATGCATCCTCCATATGATTTTCACCTGAATTAATGCTATATTGAGGCTCTGGGAATGGTTTGGAGCATGAGTTACAATTTGTTTCCATTGGTTAATGGAGAAGATTGGCCTAGTTTCTCCTCCCATTTCTTTTAAAGGAATCCATGCTTAATTCAAATTTGCTGGTCAAATGTGCACAGTGTTACCATAGGGTGTGGCAAGCTGTATAATATCTAGAGAAACAGAAGAAGTTTTGGAGAGGGGAGCACAGACAAGGAGGGACAAACAAATGGAAGAGGGCATGTTTAAGTTGGACATATTACCACTACTTCTTAGTCTCCAGACTGTGTACAGGGCATTTTAGCAACCAGTCGGGATTTCAAGCCACTGGCACTTATTGGGATGGACTATCGACTATTTTACTTGCTGCTTTCAGCCATTTTCAGGCTTTGCAGGAACTTAGCATAACTAGGTAAACTGGATGAGAGGGGGTAAATAGTGAACAGTCTGGTTAGCCTGGCTGTATGCAGTCTCTCTCTGAACGTGCTGGGGCAGATATCTGTTAAAAACAGCATGTCCAGATACATTTTAGAATTGCTGGTATGGTGAAAACTAGCTATTAGACTAACAGATAACCCTTTTAGTGACACATTTCTGATACTCCTGTTTCTGCCTAGTGATTGATTGTGTTTGTCAGCTGTGTAACCTATTTCTTGATTGACCTGAAAGGGAGAGGTAGCTAATCTGAATTGGAGGATCACTTCATGTCCACATTGAAAGATTTCCAAGCACAGGATTATTTGTAAATGGGGCTCATGAGCAGAAGAGTTCTGCCCAAACTCTGCCTCCAGAACTGTGTCCATGCTGGATTACAACGTAAATGCCACAGCTCAACAGCTGCATCAGCAATGTAAATCAGCATACTATTTATTTCAACTCATTTAACAAAATGTACATGAAAAAAAAGAACCTGAACTAACATTGACAAAGCATTGGACAGTCTTGTACTAACAGTCTCAGTGATTTAGTGAATCATAATCACTAGTAATGATCATTCTCAGATGAAATTTTAGGAGATCAGAGGGGTTTTTGTTTTGTTTTTGTTTTTGTTTTTGTTTTTTTTTAACAGTTGGCAAACTGAAAAGATGCATCATTAAAATGAAATCTTCATTACATTGTTTAGATCTGGTATCATCTAATGCACATTTAGGGCAAATGGATGGGATATTTATGGATTTGTAACCCCAGAATCTAGAAAATAACATGGGGATGAAACAATGTAAAATCATTGAGGGATGGAGAAGAATGATGAAAAGATTTTAAGAAAAAGGGCAGGAGTGGAGCTGAAAAATGTATCAAAAGGGAGAGTACCTCAGATGGACAACAAGATCACACTGTTCATTTGCGTTTTGCTGATCCACAGATGAGAGAAGTCCTCTGGTTCAGTGAATCAGATTCCCAATTTTGGTTGGACATATTCTTGTAGTTTTCAGTACATGACATAATCCTTAATTAAAGATTAACCTTTAAGTCCTGGATACTCATGGACAATCAGATTCTCCCAAGATTTTTCTCTTGTTGCTTTTATGACTCTACTGTAATTTTTTCAACTCCTCCTTCCCAAAATTTAGCCCTCTACGAAGGCTGTCTTTTTAATACCTATCTCAAGGTTTTTGTTTGCTGTATTTTTTGAATCTATTTTAAAGCCTTTCCCTAGTTTGGTGAGTCAGTGTCCATGATTGTTTAAGACTAGTGAATAATGAAGAGTTCTGTGTCTACTCAAGTAGAATTTTAAGCATTCAAAGCCTGTGTCTCATAAATTCAACTTAATTTTAAGCACCTACTAAAGGAACCTACCTAAAGTTAAGTATGTGATAAGTACATTCTTGAATAGGATAGCTTGCTAAACTGAGGTCTCAGGGTTAAGTGTGTGCTTAAGGGCTCAAAGAATAGGAACCAGATGGCTTAACTGAGACGTAGGTAGTACATGGGGCCTTGTATTTGTCATCTTCACAAGCGTAAATTTGACGCACACTGCACGACAGTATTTAACCAATCACATTCTATTCATACTGCCTAGGAAATTCAACGGAAGTTGAAAGTCTAATTCCCTTAAACTGTTTTGGAGATCTCAGTCATTATTTTATTTTTCTTATGTCTGGCACCATTGTGGGTGTACAGGGTGGAAACCAGTCTCTTCCAGTCCTTTCTGCCAGTTGCTGCAGCTTCCATCTGCTCTATGGTGTTGAGATTAGCTATTCTGCTCTTCCTGCTCAGAGTGTTTCTTAAGTTTTCTCTTTGGTGCTCTCGTTTCCTCACACCAGTTGGTTTTGACTTGACAGCTTCAAGGGCAACCTGTCTGTTGTCCTCTGGAGCCCTTACCCCACATAAGTCCAGTGCTTCCTTCTTATTCTGATGCCAATTGGTGATTTCTCAGATCTCCTCGTGGGTGACGAAGTCTTCCCACCAATGTCCAAAACCTTTCATAGCACTTGCTTCCGGAGACATCTAGTTTTCTATCTAACATTTTGATAGATCACCAGCTCTCACAGTCACACATTAGCAGAAAGATTCTGCTGGAACTGAAAATTCTGCTTCATTCTGGTACTGTATATCTTTATTTCCATATACTGGTAGTAAATGCTGTGGATCCTTCCTGATCCTTGGTGTCACTTCCTTCCTGAGGTCTCCATTGGCTAACATTGTGCTGCCCAGGTAGATGGGTTGTTCTACTTGATATTTTTGCTGCCTATTGTGATGTTATGGCTTGACTTCTGAGTTTGAAGGATGTTTGTTTTGCATAACTACTTTTGAGCCCTGCTTAGCCTGCTGTTTCTGGCAGGATGTTTCCCTGTTTGTAAATTTTTTTTAAGGGTGTCACTCGGTAGTGCAGTATCACCACAGTTTAGGTCTTCTTGGCATTTGCCATCTGCCTGTGCAGAATTTGTGTTGCTAATGTGCTTCTTTGTCATCCAATCTGTTGCAAAGTCAAACAGTTTCTATTTGTACATGTACAATAAATATTCAAAATGGACAGTCTTAGCCACAAATTCTGATTATAATTACTCTGCACTGAAAACACCGAACAAGCCAACTATTGATAAAACCAAGAGGGATTATAAACATTACACAGTGGCTAGGTGCCCATAGCTGGCCTGTGCCAGCCAATCAGGCTCTGGAGACCTGAGCTGTGTACACTTACAGGCACAGGCAGGAGTCTGAGCCCTCAAATGTCCCATCTTACATTGTCCTAGATCAGTGGTTTTCAAACTTAGGGTTTGACCCCAGTAGTGGGTCAAAAACCCTCAAGCACCGGGTCATGGCACCCCTTCCTGCCACTGCCACAAGACCGGAGTGCATTGCTCAAAGATATAATTGCTGGGTTGCAAGCATAAATATTTTTTTTTCAACTGAGTCCTGAGGAAAAAGGTTTGAAAACCATTCTCCTAGATCGTGGGCTCCAGGAAGTCTACCCAATGCAAGCCCCAAGAGCCTGATAGACAAAAACTCAGAGACAAAAGCAAACATGCTTTTCACAAGCAGGTAGGGGAGTGCTGCATTTAGGCTGGCCACCTGTTCCTCTAAGGATCAGATGATGACCTTGGCTGGAGACAGGATAAGGTATCATGGTGACTTCATGGTTCCAGTGTGGCAAATCCTGTGTTCCACACATTTAAACACTGGATTGCAAAATACTGTATAGCCTTCAGGCAGCTAACAGATCCTGATCTGCACTGGAAGCTTTAGGAGGGTTGTTTTTTTTTAAAAAAAATAAAATTTACTGGAACTTTAATAATTAAAACCAAATCTTTTAGAGTAAAATATTTCTGGAACGCTTTTTTTTTTTTGAGGGATGGAGGGGGCAGGGATGTCATAAGATCCTAGCCCTTCTCAGTTGCTCAATTATGTACAGCACTGTTGGGTCTGGGGATGAGAACTACACTCTGCCCCCACTCTCTGTGGCTAAATAACATTTTTTCCTTAATATAAAACTGATTTCTCCGTCTCTCTGGTGCACACTGTGATATTGAGAAGTGGTGCCTGGAACAACTTGTTTGACACAAGTGCTCTGTTTCTGTCTTTATGCTTCCATTTCATTTGCTGTTCTGTGAAGATGACTTGCCCATCGCCTCAGACTCCAAAGTCAATACCTATAGGACCAGACAATATACGCAAGCAGTCTGCCCATGACAGACAGAAGAGGAAGCAGTCCTGCTGTGAGTTGTCAGTGTTTAGAAACTCAGCTTGGACTTGCTGTGTCCGTGCCATTCCTTAGGGAGGTATAAAGGCCACAGCCTTAGCTCGTCTAGCTCCACTGGAGAGAGACTGATTCACATCAGCCAAGAATCTGTCTCATAGGAACATAGAAAGAAAATGCTGGTCATTCCTCCTATACAGCTAGCACAGATCAACCATCACTAGGACTTTGCATAAATGGAGCTGCACCTAATGGACAGAGTAGGGATGGGAAGTTGCCTTTCTTCACAGCACTGTCCATCGCATGACGTGTGCAAGATATAATGACGTCTTTCTGAGCCCCACTTTTCAGATCCTTCTGAGAAGCCCAAGTGGGCTTATGACAATGAGTACTGTGGGAGCCTGGGGACAAGGGAGGAAACAGAATAATAGTGTGCCTGGGCTGGCAGGACCACTCCCCTCAGTGCATGGAAGAAAAGTCCCCCCCTCACCTTCAATGCAGAGGCAGCATCATTCAGTAGCTAGTGCACTGTGTTTGGACTCAGGGAACCTGGGTTCAGCTACTAGCCTGCTGGGTGTCTTTGGGTAAGTCATGTCCTTGCTATGTGCCTCAGTTTCCCTGTGTGTAAAAGCAGAAATGACGACACTTTCCTCTTTTTTAAATCACTTTTAGACCTGCTAATAAGAAGAGCTTCACTCCAGCAAAGTGTTTGTAAACTCAATAGAGAATGGAAATAAAATAAGTATGTTCATTATTACACTTGTGTGAACAATGGTTCAAAGTTCCAAAAGAATCAGAACATAAATCATTTCTGGTTGACATGAGGATGAGTACTTTTTAAAATGCAATTGCAGGAAATTCTGAAATGAAAAGCTGTTTTGATCCACCCTCCCCCCAACCAAATCCTTGTAATTTGAAAAACGTCAGAACAAATTTCTTTGTCGCATGAGCTTCTGTGGGAGAAAATCCCACTTCCTCAGAGTGGGATTTTCTCCCACGGAAGCTCATGTGAAAAATAAATCTGTTAGTCTTAAAGTACCACACGACTCCTTGTTTTTTTTCCTGGACTAGACTAACATGGCTATCTCTTTGGAAACTGACAAATTTCTTTGACCTTTTCAGATTTTTTCCAGTGAGTAATTCAGCCAGAATGACACCAATTTGTGAAATGTTTTGCTGCTGCCAAATTTGCTTTTTTTTTTCTGTTCAAAAAGTTTCATTCAACAGAGTTTCATCCAGCTCTAGTTATTATAAATGTCTCAGTGATGTTGGACTGAAAGATCAAGTGAGTTGGCCAGGATTATATGATGATGACATAGTAGGTCTCAATAGAACTAAAACAGAAAACCAGTTGCCCTGATTCTTAGTTTGATATCCTAAGAAGGCCAACAGATTCATGCTGAGCACTTTCTAAATCTTCTCATCAGTTAGTTTCACAACATAATGTGCCCTCCCAGCACCACCTAACAGTCTAACTTTCCTGTTTCCCTTCTCTCTTTTTCCGTATCTTCCATATGAGCATCAACAGAGCAGGTTCTTTTCTAATCAACATTCAGGAAGGTTTTGTATTGTTGGAATCAGCCATACTAAAGGCTCCAATAGTCCAGGAAAGTACCTGAAAGTGGCCATAAGAACAGGGGTAGTCAACTCCCAGCATGCATGCTGGCAGTGGCACGTGAGCCCATTTGGAGCAGCATGCAACATCCTCTGAAGTGCCCCTGAAATTGCTGCTCCTGCCACCAAAAGCCACTCCAGATATCTTCTTTTAGGGGTGACTAGAGTGCCAGGGGTTCCCCATGCACACTGTGGAAACAAGCAACCCAGAGCACCTCTTCTCCATGGCATGCCACCCCTGAAAGGACCCACTCCAGGAAGCTTTATCTTTTCGTAGCCCCTAGGAGACCCCCGGCCCCAGCCAGCATCAAAAGGAGTTTCTCCATGTAGTTTCTTTTTCCAGAATTGCTGGGGACCCATGCCACAGAAACAACCTTCCCAGAATGGTTTCTTTCTGCAAGTGGCTCCTTTTAGTGACATGCCTGGGAAGCAACCAAACCCGGCTTCCCAATTCCAATAGTATCTACCAGTTTTTCTGGTGGACGTGGTCACCAGCTGGGGGTTGAGTCAGGAAGGAGGGGATGGCATGGTGGTTGGCAAAGGTTGCTGATCCCTGCATCAGGAGAAACTGCTGCTTACTTGGAGCTTTCTTTTTCAGGGATCTAATCTCCTAAAACCTTATTTTCTGATGGTGCAAAGAACAAAAAGGACATTCTTTGATCAAATTTCCTAAGTATTTCCCATCATTTGCAGTCAGACTACACATTGCTTACTGAAGAGATCCAAAATGCCCCCTTTCCAGGCTAGTCTATAGAATAAAATAATTGTGAATATGCCTACCTACCATACAACACAAGAAAAATAAGGCTTTACAATGTATTTGTCTTCTGAACAAATATTATTCCAAAGCTTCTTTCAAAGTTCATGAATGCTCTTCCAGAGTTAGCTAAAAACCAGAGGATGAGAGGAATTAAAAAGTCCAGGCAGAGGAAGGAAGATGTTTTCAGAAGAGCTGGAATTGAGTGGGAGAGCTGATGATGAAATGAATGATGAGAGAGGCACGTCTTTCTTGATCTCCAGAGCTAAAGCAAATCATGGAGATTGTTTCAAGATTGTTGGGTGATTCAGAGAGGAGACCAATGCTGGATAATTATTAGTTGTTTTCAAAACTTATTGGTTACTGTCGTTCTCTAAAGCCTGTACGGCACCCAAGTTTCTAAGACAGCTTGAAAAATGCTACTTCTAAAGCCACTGTGGAACATTTCTAAATGTAACGCAGGAGAGAAATTTGCACCATACCTTCACCCAGAAAAGTATTATCTCCTGATCCAACAAACTATTTGGCACATGAGCATGAGTGGTATCTCTGAACTCAGGAGGTCCGATTCTGTTTTCAGTTAACATGGGTTTACACCAGTGCCATCCAACTGACTTCAACAGATTCTCCTGATTCATGCTGGAATGAGATCACAATTAGACAATACAGGTTGGATTCCCTGATCTAAATTGACTGAGCCATCTCACAAATCCCCTTCCCAAATCAACACTCTTATTCCTCCAGAAGCAGGGTGAGTGATGTTGGGATCAGAGACAGGAAAAGGAGAGGAAGGCATCATGGTAGATGCTACTGGTAACTCCAACCTGCTGCAAATATCTTCCTCATAACCCTCTGCTCCAGCACTCCCCAGAATAGCTCAGGGTAGTGAGGGGATTGAAGAATCCCTCCTATGACTTGCATGAATAAAGGTTAGCAGTGTGAGGAGAGGTTTGCAAGATCCAGACTCTTCATTTCTAACATCTACTCTACTTGGTAGTATCAAGACTCAGCACAGATTCGTCCTTCCCTCCCTAACGTAGCAATTATTTTATATTCCTAACTAGTGCAGTGGGTAAGGTCACTGTGTGACAACACTTCCATGGTGCATTGTGGAAGATTAACACTTTCCTTTCAACTTATATTTTAAAAAGTGTTGCTCAACAGAGTTTTACTCATGAATTTATGCTAAAAAGGGGATTCTAATGCTAATAGGGTTAATGGGGTTGGGGTAATGGGGTTAATGGGGGGAAGATAAACAGATTTGTAGTCATACTGCAGCATTAAAAATGCCTGGGCTCAAATTGGAGCTCAGGGTCTGACACCCACCTCCTCCCTAGGCTTCAGAACCCTGCTCTGAACATCTTTACAAATATGTTTAGTGCTCAAGCAAAAGTCTCACCAGTCCAAATTTGTCAGCTCAGACTCTGACATTTGCTGTCATGGGCTGCTGATTGTTGTGTAGGAGCCTCTTACGAGCATCAGCCATTTGTGACATAGCCAAAGACAATCCACTCTGCACAGCAACGGGCATCACAGCGGATCATCATAGCTCCTTGTGAGCACTGGGTGGGCGATGGAGACAGAATCGACACCCTCACGCTTTCTTCCAGGCAGATGGGAGACAGCAGTAAAATGCATCCCCCGAAGAAAGAGAATCCTGTTGTCACCTCATGGTTATTCAGCTGCCCTAGTGAAGCCTGCTGCTCACCAACTTGTAAGTAACAGGATCTGGACTAATTTGGTCCCTGTCTACACTAGGCTTTGCCTAGTTTGAACTAAAAAAAAATTTTAGTTCAAACTAAGCAAAAGCTTAGTTCAAACCTTAGTTCAAACGGTAAGTTCAAAGTACCCATAGTTCAAATTTTAGTTCAAACTCCCGCGAAGTAGCCATGCTAGTTCAAACTAAAGTTTGAACTAAGCAGTTAGTTTGAACTGAGGTTTTTTTTAGTTCAAACTTACTTTTAGTTTGAACTAGCTGGGCTTTAGTTCAAACTAAGAAGCCACAGTTATTTTGAACTAACCAGGAACTGCTTAGTTAGGCCTAAGCAAGTCTGAACTAAGCTTTGTGGTGTAGACATAGCCTTCTGGGAGAAGAGGATCAGACACATTTGCATGGGGCTGAAGTGTATATAGAGCCAGTTTGGGGTCCTATTTTTCATTATATGTTTGACTCTTATTGGAGCAGAATGAATAATTGGTGGCAAATAACTTACTTCAGTTAAGTGTCTTTTTGAATGTCCACAATTTCTTTGAGTTTAGCCCTTTTTCCCATAATCAAAAAAAATGTTCTTAGGAGGAGGCTATAACCACAGGGATTTATGGGAAGTTTATGTACATCCATTAGTCACCATTGGACACATGGTTGCATCAGAGTGTTTTTGTTTTGTTTTGTTTTGTTTCCTGATTGAAGAAGGAAATCTCTAATATTCTTGAGAACTGCTAGAAGAAGAAAGGTGAATTCAGGTGAAGGTTTTTGGGAACATTGTTTCCCTGCGGGGTCAGTCAGTTCCAGGTTTCTCCCAGGCAGAAATAGCAGCATGTGTTTGTGGAGAAGAGGTATGGGGGATGACACAGGGGTAAAGAACAGGTATGGTGTACAATACAGAGGTAACCTGCAGTGTCTCTCCTATACCTATTCCAATGACTTAGCAGAGGACTGATCTCCAGGGTTATCAATATGGCCTCTTTCCCCAGCACTTAGGTTCCTTCAAAACAACAGAGATTATGAAAGAGAAATCGACCTGAGAGCTCAGAATACCACAGCTCCAGTGGTCATAAATCACGGTACCCTCACCTGTTGCTTTGTTTCAGTTGACATCTGATAATGACACAGAAAACTGGCTTCCACATCTCCTTTGCCTGACTCCCAGGTAAGGCACTTGAACTACCTTCAACATGTCACTGATTACGTCTTTATGATGTCATCCACTGTTACATACCCCAAAAGAACTGTCCAATCATGTACAAGCAATTGAAAGGTGCACTACTGTTCCCATCACAAACCCACTGTAGAAGGTCTGTCCCTTGAGCACTTTTCTCTGTCCCAATATGAATACAAGAACAAATGGATATAAACAGGAAGTTTTGATTTGAATTTAGACACAGGTTTCTAACCATCAAAGAAGTAAAGTTTTGGAATAACCTTCCGTGAGGAGTTCTGGGGGCAAAAAACTTAGCTGGCTTGAAAATTTAGCTTGATAAATTTGCATAGGGATGGCATATTGTGACCATCTAGCCTGGCAATTGAACAAACTGCACCTAAGGGTGGTGGATATGGCAGTGGCCTGAGAAGGAAGGTTGGATGGGGTGGGCTCTGAGTTATTACAGAGACTTCTTTCCTGGGTGTCTGGCTGGTGAGTCTTCCCCACATGATCAGGGGCTAACTAATCAGCATACATGGGATCAGGAAGAAATTTTCCACCAGCTCAGACTGGCTAGGACTCTGGGAGTTTGTCACCTTCCTCTGTAGCATGGGGCACATCTCAATTGCTTATTGATTCTCTGTACCTTAAAGTCTTTAAATTGTGATTCAAGGACATTAATAATTCAGTCACAGGATAAAAGTTGATTACAAGAGTGGGTAGGTGAAGGTTTGTGGCCTGCATGGTGCAGGAGGTCAGACTAGATGATCCTGTTGGTTCCTTCTGATCTTAGAGTCTATGAGCAGGGAAAAGTACCAGACTTCTTACTTTAGCCCACAGTCCTACACCAGGTTCAAGCATCAGTAGCAGCCAATCTACACCAGCAACTTATAATATTTGCACCACAACAAGCTTGTGCATCGTGGGCAGGCTTCACCCCAAACCTTGGCCCTGGCTAGCCCTGGCTGTTGCTTTGGGAATCTGGGAGCTGTTACATGCCTTGCAGCCATTTTGCACTGCATATAAATTACATTCAGATTTTTAATTTAATTTTCTCCCCACAACGGGAGACAGTTTGTCTTGCAGCCTTAGAACGTCAGTAAATGAGGACTCATAAAATCATAGACTATCGGGGTGGAAGGGACCTCATGACATCATCTAATCCAACCCCTCGCTAAAAGCAGGACCACTCCCGCTAGATCATCCCAGCCAGGGTTTTCTCTGACTGGGCCTTAGATGTTTCTAAAGATGGAGATTCCACCACCTCCCTAAGTAACCCGTTCCAATGCTTCACCACACTCCTAGTGAGGAAGTTTTTCCTAATATCCAACCTCGACCACCTAGCTGAGCTTGAAACCATTGCTCCTTGTTCTGTCCTTTGTTACTACTGAGAACATCCTAGCTCCCGCCTCTTTGGAGCATCCTTTCAAGTAGCTGAAGTTTGCTATTAAGTCCCTTCTCAGTCTTCTCTTTCGCAAACAAAATAAGCCTAGCTCCTTCAGTCTCTCCTTGTAAGTCATGCCCCAGTCCCCTAATCATTTTCATTGTCCTCTGCCGTACTCTTTCTATGTGTCCACATCCTTTCTATAGTGGGGACCCCGATGATGGACACAATATTCCAGATGCGGCCTCATCAGTGCCAAATAGAGTGGAATAATCACAGCCCTAGATCTGCTGGCAATGCTTCTATTGATGCAGCCCAATACACTGTTGACCTTTTTGGCTACAAGGGCTCATTGTTGACTCATATTCAGCTTCCTGTCCACCATAAACACCCAGTTCCTTTTCTACAGAGCTGCTCCTTAACTGATCAGTCCCCAGCCTATAGCATGGGATTTTCCTGTGCTAAGTGCAGGACTTTGCCTTGTCCATTTTGAACCTGATGAGATTTCATTTAGCACAACCCTCCAATCTGTCTAGGTCTTCCTGAATCCTATACCTACCCTACATCATATCTACCATTCCTCCCAGCTTGGTGTCATCCACAGACTTACTGAGCATGCAGTCTATCCCATCATTCAGATTATTAATGAACATGTTGAACAAAATCGACCCCAGGACCAACTGCTGGGGTACCGCATTAGTTACTCATTGCCAGCCAGACACTGGGTCATTGATTCCTACCTGCTGAGCCCAATGAGCTAGCCAGCTTTTTGTCCGCCTTACGGTCCATTCATCTAAACCATACTTCCTTAACTTACTGACAAGAATGCTGTGGGAAATAGTATCAAAAACTTTGCTAAAGTTAAGGTGTACCACATCAACAGCTATTCCTTCATCCACAGAGCCAGTCATCTCATCATAGAAGGCAATCAGATTGGTCAGGCATAATTTGCTCTTGGTGAATTCATGATGATTGCCCTGATCTCACTGTTTTCCTCTAAGTGTTTCAGAATATATTCTTTGAGGACCAGCTCCATGATTTTTCCAGGGATTGAGGTGAGGTTGATTGGTCTGTAGTTTCCCAGGTCCTCCTTTTTCTCTTTCTTAAAGATAGCTACTATATTTGCCTTTTTCCAAGTGGAAGATCCCTCCACCTGCAGCATGCAGGCAGCAGGGCTACTCTTCCAATCATGAGCATTCCTCCAAATCAAATCCAAAGCAGCCACATCACGGGGCCTTCTAACCCCTGAGAAATGGCTTGGCTAGCAGCCCTTTGGGGAGGATCTAATTATGCAAGCACTCAAACATCCTATGCAAGGAGCCTTTACCTCCACTGTTATGCCCCATTCAGGGGCCATTCAGTGTGGCTGGACACATGGGCAGAGGTTAAAATAATGGAAGCACAGTTCTCTCACCCCCCATCCCTTTGCTGAATGCAAGCAGAGATCTCCCCTCTCTTCAGGTAGAGTCAGGGAGAGAAGGTTCCCCAGGACTTTCCCCTTCTTCAAGTGACAAATCAGCAGGTAAGGGAATCTGAAATGTGAGCAAGATGGGACAAGTTTGGTTTGTGATAAAACCCTGGGGTCCTGCTTCCAAGCCCACTGCTGTAACCACTAGACCATGCTTCCTTTAGTGTGTGAACAGTACACTGGACTGACCCTTATTGCCATCTGTGAACAAATCTGCTGCCTTCCCTCAATGGACACATATCTTCTCAAGTTCAAGCTTAGCCTCCAATCATGGCAGCAGCACGGTTTTTAACCCAGCTTGACTTCGTGGAAACTGTTACAGCCTGGTCACAAGGTTTCTTTGATCTTTAGCTTGGAACAGAGGAGAAGAAAAGCATGCCTCAGGGTCAGAGTGCTCCCAGAAAGACCTTTTTTTAATCCAGAACCTGCAGGGACATGAAGGTGAATGGGTGCACCTGTTCAAATGGCAAAAGATTGAAAAGCAATTTGCTTTGACAAGGTGAGAAGAGGCAGGTAGAGGCTTTTTATAAGACTTCAGAGGGCTGGCAAGTATAAATATCATGTGTTTATATCTGGGAGACGTGGTAAATATCTTACAGCTAGTGACACAGCAGCATGAAAATGTGTCCTACTCCATGCAATATAATGTGGGACATGCCACTGAATGTATTTTGCAGCAAAACTATGTTCTAGGCAGGCAAAATGGCACAAGAATGGTATGAGATCGAAAGAAAAGCTGAAAAAGACAAAGCAAAGAGGAGAATGATGAAGGATGTGTGTGTAATTAATCATGGACACTAGAAGAACTAGGAGTAAATGAGAAGAAAGATGCTTCTCATTGACAGCAATGCTTGCCTGAAGAGGACAAATGCTTTACATAATAATACTACCATTGCAAATAATAGCAATAATAATAATAAACTCTTATAGAGGACAACAGTAGATCACAAAGTGCTTGGCAAAGGAGGTCAGCTTCCTCATCCTACAGGAAACTGAAGCATCAGCCTGCTGTCATAAAAGCTAGGAAGAGAACCCAGGTCTTCTGATGCCTAAGGCAATGTACTAACCATTAGGCAACAGTGTCTCTCCCTCTCCCATTCTCCATTGAAGCCAGTTGGAAAGAGTCTCATTGACCTTAATTGGCTCTGAAACAGGGCCATAATACTTTCAATCTCAAAGCGCTTTGGTTCTGCTGTTATCCAGCCATGAATGGAGGGGAATTTGAGCCCCAGACATCAAAGCAACTCCTTCCTTACTCTTCTGAAAAGTTTGACAGAGTCCTTTACGCAAAACAACCAACACTTTCTAAACTGCAAGGAACTAAACTGATGTACCTTGGAAGCACTTAGGGGTAAGGGGACTCAGAACATAGCGTCTGAAGGGCCTAGATACTTAAACCCGAGCCCTCCAACACTCATCCATATCCGGTCTGGAAAATGGCTCACCAAATGGTGACTACTATGCAAATTAAAGCAAAAAAATCAACATTTTAATGGGTATGTTTCTTAGCAAGGGCATTCATTCACAGTTACACATTGATTCTTTCAGATACCTATAAACATAGGTCTAAAAAGTGCAACCATTAATAAGGCTCTCCTGAAAATATGCTGTGGAGGCTACTATTATTTTGCAAGTAATTAGACTTTCATGGCCCAGGAGGGGATTCTTTTTTACCTTCTTCTTTCAGGAAATCAGTGATGCTCAGATTTTTCCAAAAGCCAGTGAAAATGCAAGCTGAGGTGGAACAAGATCTTTCTTTGTAGGGTGCATCTTATCTGACATGGTGCTGGATAAAAGAATTGATATAATTGCTTTTTGGTCTAGTTCAAATGTGTACTGTCTTAGCATGGAGGCAGCCATCATGAAAAGCAAGGAGGAGCAGATATTTATTTACTTAAACAGCAGCCACGCAGATATTCCCGTTTGTGTTAGAAGTTGGATCTCTGATATGATTCAGGGATAGGAGTAATACAATAATATGAAAATAAACAGAGTTCAGCAGAGAGTTCAGAGAGATGGAGACTGTTTTTTACACTACTTGGTGATTTCTCCTTTGGCAGTATCTCAGAGTTTGCTAGAGCTCAAACAATCGATTAAATGAATTCCTCTTCTTCAGAAGTCAAGGAACCATCCAATACAGTATTCTATAGCACTGTGAAATGAAACCCAAACCCTGCTGCTCAGTCTGAGTCAGAGGATATGTATTTTTGGTTTTTGCTAAAATGGTGACTATTCTCCCCTCCCCTCCCACTTCACATTGCACATTTTTTTTTAAAGCCACATTCCCAGTTAATGGAGTGATTCAATGTTGGTGTGGAATAAGCCTTCCATTCTCTCTAGGGAAGATATTCTGATCTTTCCAAGAAGGAGCAGGCAGGTTTGGTATCACACCAAGATTGCAGTGTCCAAGGATGGACCACTGTAGAATATTGCTTGACCTCATTCTTTGTGAATGGCCTGTTTTTCCTGCCCTTTCTTTCTTTCTTCTTTCACATAAATAGACAGAACAGAATTATACCCACTCAGACAAAAACATCAGCTGTTTACTAGACACAGAGTCCAACTCTGCGTCCAGTCTCCACAAACACAGCATACGTAGAGAGAAACCCAGAAACTATGCTGGCCATTTCATCTGGAAGTGAAGCTGCTTTTTACTGTTATGTTCATTGAACATTGTGACCGAAAGTGATTGCAAGCCTTTGTTAACCATTCAAAGAGTCTGTCCACACTGCACTGAGAAACCTGCAGCTGGCCCATACACTTGATGTGGGTTCATGGGTCTCAGGCTATGGGGCTTTTTAACTGTGGTTTAAAATCTTATACAGCCCTTCCCTGCCCTCCCCCATCAGATGATCACAAAATGCTTTACAAAGTAGCTCGGCATCCTCATCTCACAGACTGAGAAATGAGGAAAAGAGAGGTTTAAGTAACTTGCCCCCATCACTGTGTGAGTTTCTCAGCTAAGAGATTTGCAGGGTCCTAGATCCCACGCTCCAGAACATCTCTAGTGCAGTTAATCAGCCTCTTAACCCAAGCCTCAAGAGTCTGCATTAGCTGGATAAGCCCGCTGCAGGTTTCTAGCAGGGCAGGTGCCAGCTCATACCAAAGGCCCAGGGCACCTCTGCTTAACATGCAGAAGGGCCTGGGTTCAATTCCCAGGGGGTTGGACTTGATGATCTCATGAGGTCCCTTTCAGCCCTATGATTTGATTGATTGACTCTTCATCCTAAGAAATGTGTGTCTGGAAGTGAGGGCAATTCACTTGTGTATCAGTGTAATCCACATCCTCTCACACACACACCTTTTTGTTAGGCAACATCTATGCTCCTTTATTTACAGTGGTTGGTTTCTGAGTTCTCAATCACACAGTCCAACCCTTCCTGGCTGTCAGGCCCAAAGCAGACTTGCTGCAGCATTTCTAGCCAGCCCCTGTCCTGACCTTAATCCACTTCCCTTGTCTCTCTCTCTCTCACACACACTATCTGCATCCCTTCTCCACCCGCCTTTATACTAGGCAGCTTCACTAGCCAGCTGACCCCACTGGCTAATTAAGCAAGGCTCTCTCAGGCCCTAATTACCTAAGCACCTGTGAGGCCTGGGCTGGCTTACTAGTCCAGTGTCTGGTTCCTACGTTGTTTCCACTTATGGCCCTTCTCCCCATGGAGTTAACACGCCTTTCCTTCTCTGTGGGTTGTGAGATATCTAGGCCACCTGTGAGGACCTGCCTGGCTCCTGGCCTCTTGTCCTCAATGTCATGCTAGGTGTGAGAAGGCCAAGCCGTCTTGTAAAACAAATGACCCAAATCTAACCTTTGAAAACATATTACAGGAAAATACAATAGTAGTGTTAAGAGTAAGGTAGGGCTTTGATATGCATGTGTATCATTTAGTGGTTTCTTGATGATGTTTACATGTATCTTCTTAGAGTTTAGCAAGGTGAATGAACGGCTTTCCCATCTATCAAAATTGTTCTATGGGAAGGGGTCAAGAGGGAACATTAATATCTAAATGGACCTTTGATGTCTCAGTGTAAACTATCCTTCAATGGTGCTAATGCAGCTAATTACCTGTGGTTCCCAGGAGGTTAAGGTTTTACTTCAAAGGACAATACACATTACTATGTTCCACTTAAGAAAGTATCTGGGAACTGTCATCAAAGCCCACATGAAGAAATGACCTGCAAATGCCCACCTTGCTACAACTATAAAAGGAAGTTGGGGACATAATTCCTTTATCTCACATCTGTCCAAGCTTTTGGGGGAAAGTTTGGGCTGCAGGATTGAGATCCTAGCCAGCACTGGCCTGGAAACTGCCCTGCTAATCTTCATGGGAGAATTAGAACCAACTCTACACCTGGACTATTTGATCTATGCTCCTTTAAACTGGATTTCTAACAACTGAAGCTGTGATGCCCCTGGTTCTGGGTGATGTGGCTGATCCTCTGGTGTCAGAAGAAACCCTTCTGGGTAAAGAACTTGGAGTTTTTAGCAACTTCTCTCTTTACCAGACCCAATGGCTATTCTGGGGACCAGTGACTGGAATGTAATATAGGGCGCTGAATATATTTTATGGTGGTTTCTTGATATCCAGTGTGGGGGATCAGAAGCATTGTTTGTGACTGGTTGGGGATTTTATCTCCAGGTAACCCACGAGTCTTGGGAAAATCTGCTCTCCATTTTGCATCTTGCCCTGATCTTTGCATATTCAGCTGGTTATCCCAGGAGGCACGGGTCACACTCACCCTGGGGTGTCTCTCAGCAAGATCCTCTTCCCTGTTTATGCTCTGACTCGTGTCTAGATGTTCCTTCTTCTTCTTTAGGATGAGGCATCCCCTTGGCATTTTGATCCCCTTGTATAGGGCCCCCCCATCTGACTCCTACTTCCCTGGGAGGGGGTTCCTAATCAGGACTAGGCAGGGACACAGGTGACCTTTACTTCTGCTCCAGGAGCCCTCCATTTTTTTTACCAGCCTCCACTGAAATAGGAACCAGTTAGAGGCAGAGCTGCTGGGGATGTGGGGAAGGGATTCCAGCTACCACTACTTCACTACAATTAGTATAAATCAAATGGATTGTTAAATGGGTAAGAGTTTATTCAGTGTTTAAACTTCATGAAAACTAATGGGATGTTACTTGCATCATTTTGACTTAGCGCAATAGCAAACCCTTACTCGGTATATCTTCCTGAAACTACATACCCCATCAAATGAGACAGATGCCTTGTATAATGCGAACGAAGAACCGTAACAGAAAAATGCTAATTTCAAGGCAAGAGGTCCTTATGTGACAATCAGAGTTTGAAGACATTAAATGCATTTTGCACTCTCCACCATCAAAGGAAGAGCCCATGTGGGTTGTGATCTTGTCAGCTTATTTGCTGTGAGGATGGGTTTAGGGAAAGATCATTCATTTCCAGGTGTATTCTGCATAGTCCTGAGAGACTTTTGGAAAACTGGTAAATGACTACATCTCTGCTACTATTTATAGACCATTTCTCACCTGTACATATATTGTACTTGCTTTAGCTTCTTAATAAATCTCATTCCCTTGTCTTTTAGTTATTTTACTATAGAACTGGTTCCCAGCACTATCTCTGATGTAAGATCTACGTTACCAGTTGATCTGGGATAAGTGGCTGCTCTCTTGGAACCAGAAGCAACTTAAATGTGGTATGAGATTTGGTGTAAGTGACCTTTTATCAGAAAGGCCAGTTCATCTAGGAGACAAGATACACTAGAGAGTCTAAGAGGACTATCTGTGACTCTATGAAAAGACTGGTAGAGTGATAGGAATTCACACTTGGTTCTGCCTTGGCCGTAGACAAGTTCCAAAGGAGTACCCATGTTAGTCTCCTTCAGCAAAACCAGCAAGGAGATCTGTGGCACTTTTAAAGACTAACACATTTATTTATCACGTGAGAAAAGCAAGAGAAAAGGCCACTTTGTTAGATGCTTTGAAGATGGGGAACTTACAGAATGGGAGGAAAATAAATTCAGGGATGTGTAAGTCATAAAAACAGATCAAAGAGAAACTACAGAACTGGAATTCCTATGCAAAATTGACGGTGTTAAGTTAAGGCTAAATAAGGACAATGGATTCTTTTCTCACTGCAACAGGTCATTTGACCTCACCATCCTCTACATGTTGTTCCCCAGTTTTTGAATCTACACTACTGCACTGATTTGTTGCTACAGGCTGACCACCTGCTCTATGGCTATGTCCACACATTGGTTTTAAAGCGAAACGACCATTGTTTTGCTTTAAAAAACATCATGTCCAGATGATGTTTCGTTCTTTCGAAATGATGAGCCCTGTCATATCAAAACAACAAACCTTAATTCGAAACAGTAATGCTTGTAGGAAATCGAAATAGCCGTCAAATCAAAAAGGTTGTTTCAAAACAACGCCATTCGGATGTGTTGTTTTGAAACAATGGCTACTTCGATTCCAGCGTGGATTGCCCTTCTTCCTCCCAGGGTGCACAGGAAGCAGGAAATGCCCAGCCACCCTGGTGCCACGTGCCTGGAGGCTGCAGACAGCATGACAGAGGCACGTGCTGCTGCAGCAGAGGAGCGACACCAGGCCCCTGTGTGGTCGCAGGAAGAGACCCTCTGCCTTCTGCAGATCCAGGGAAGGGAGGACATCTGTGCCTGGTTCCTGACAAGGCACAGAAACCATGACTTCTACTGGGACATCGCGGAGGCCCTGCCTGCACAGAGCTATGAGTGTACCACAGAACATGTGTGCTCAAAAGTTAAAGTCCTCCATCAGGACTACACCTGGGCCAGGGAGGCGAGGCAGCTCCAGGGGCCAGCTGCTGCCACAAGGTGCCCCTTTTACAAGGAGCTAGATGCCTAGGTCCACTCTCCCAGGCTGTGGACTCTGGCAAGTCCCACACCCTGGCCACGTCCCCTGCGGGAGGTCCCACGGACATGGAGGCATCCATGGACGTGGATGACGCCAGCCAGCCTGGGACCGCAGCACCAGCCAGTCTACAGTTGTTCGCCACCCCTGAGGAGGAGATGGAGGAGGCACCGCCAACAGAAGGGACATCCGTGCGAACGTCAGGAGTGCCTGGTGGTGAGTGTTCCCCATCCCAGGCAGGCAGGGCCAAGACTGCCAATGGCATGAGCACTGAGGGGGGCACGGCCCTGGGACAGGCAGAGCTCGAGCCCAGGGGGGCGCACAGACTCTCCCATGGGTGCAAATGGCAGGGAGACGTGCAGATAGGGTCCCGGGTCCAAGCAGGGTGGGGGTCCCTCATCACTGGGGTGGCATTAGGCAGACGTGGCAGCATGCAGGGCAAAGTGCCTGCAGCCCGCACCACCGTTACATGGCCTTGAGAGAATTCCTGGGCCACAGTCTGCCGCGTACAGATCACTAGTGTGGCCACGTGCCCCCTGAATGCAGTATACACGGGGCAGAGATTGGGAATCCTGCTGGCAGTCAGGGCAGAGTTGTTTGCAGCTGACAGGCTGCACACGGCCAAGGCCAGTAGGCT
>ML682003.1:292346-308736 GCA_007922195.1 Podocnemis expansa | reverse complement strand
TGGAAGCTGAGGGAGCTCCATTGAGGCACCCCAGTGTCTGTCACCGCTGGGCCCCCAGACCCGGGGTGGCCATGGGGAAAGCCACGGCACAGCAGGCCATGGGCCAGGGATGGCTTCCCAATGGCCTCACCCCACCTTGAAGTTCCCAAACCCCCACCCCACATCCCAGGTCCCAGGTTAGTACCCACCCCCCAGTTCTTCCCCTGCCCCACAGTATCTGAACCTTTGCTGCCTCTTAAGTCCCCCCCTTCCCCGACCCTGTACTTATTGTAAATAAAAGTTCCAACACCGAACAATTCTAGTTTGGTGTTTATTGGGTTGGATTCAGGGTGTGGGTGGGGTGGGGGCTGGCTGTGGCAGAATGGGGGAGCGTGTGGGGTGGGGATTGGTGGGACAGTCCTGGACTTCACATGTCCTCCTGTAGAAACAGGTCTCTCAGTGCCTCGCACACAGGAGTTTCTTTCGGCGGCACTTGCTCCCTTGGGGCCAAAACCTCCAGCTGTTGGAACCGGGCACCTACAAGCTCTGCCTCAGCCTCCCACATGGAGGCTACTGTCTCCCCCGGAGCTTGCAGAAGTTATGCAGTGCCACACAGACACTGATGACCTCGATGATTGTGTCCTTGGCATGTGAGGAGGCACCTCCAGTGGGCTTTCAGTCTGCTGAATGCCACTCAACCACCTGGTGGCAGTGGCTGACATGGCGGTTGAAAAGCTGCTGTCCGGTGTCGAGGGATCCCATATATGGGCACATGAGCCACAGGCAGAGGGCGTAGGCTGCATCAGCGACAATGAGGTTGGGCATGTCATCTTCCCCAACAGCAATATTATGGTGGGGGGAAGAAGGTGCCCGCCTCCATGTCCCAGTACAGGGAGGAGTTGTGCAGAACCCTGGCACCATGCACCCTCGCTGGCCATCCGATGTAGCAATTTTGAAAGATGCCCCGGTGGTCCACGAGGGACTGAAGGATGACTGAGTGGTATCCCTTCCTGTTCCAGTACTGGGCTGCATGGTGCTGTGGGGCTCACACGGGAATGTGGGTGGCATGAAGTATCCCCCCACAGTTTGGAAACCCCAGCACGGTGAGACCAGCAATGGTGTCCTGCAGCACTCCTTGGCTGATGAGGCGTGGCAGCAGGACTGTGTTGATGGCTGTGAGGGCCAGTGAAACGATGGTCAGGAGCTCAGCCTCAGGATCATTGGGGTCAGGGAACAGTGTGTCCCACTTCAGGGGAGCACCCTGCAGGCTAGAAGAGGGTTTAGCTAGCACTCAAGGATGGTATGGGAGCCAGGGAGCGTCCATAGCCGTCTCTTTCACAGTCTCATACCAGCCAAAATGGACAGGGAGCTGAGGTCAGTTCCTGCTTTTAGGCAATTGGCTGGCAACACATCCCATGGTGCCCCTCTCCTGAATCGAAATAGCAAGTCCTGTGTCCAGACTTGCTATTTCGATTTGGTGTTTTGCTTAAATCCATTTAAGTTAAATAGATTTAATGATTTTTATTTCAGATTAGCTTGTCTGTGACTTACACTTTCCTGCACATATTTTCCTCCCATTCTGTAAGTTCCTCACCTTCAAAGTGGCTGACAAAGTGGGATTTTCTCCCATGAAGGCTCATGCGATAAATAAATCTGCTTGTCTTTATCAGTGCCACAGGACTCCTTGTTTGTATCACCAGCTTGGGATCTTTGCCCTGTTTTCCATCAGTCAGCTTTGAGTTAGACATTCACAGCCATAAGCCATTCTAGACTGTGACAAGCAAGTCACTCTTTACCATTTTCATGAAGACTGAAGCAAGATCATCATTAAACATTTTTAGCCTTTTATCAGTTGTTAGCTTTTCCTCCCTGCTAAGTAGAAGACCTATACTTTCCTTAATCTTTCTGTTGTTTCTAATGTATTTATAGAACCTCTTCTTATTGTTTTTTGTCTCTTGCTAAGTGTAATTAATTTTATTCCTTAGCTATTCTGATTTTGTCTCTGCATGTTTGTATTCTTTTGTATTTCTCCTTGGTACTTTGTCCATGTTTATACCTTTCGGAGAAATCCTTTTCGATTTTCTAGTCATTAAAGAGCTCCCGATGGTGACATATTAGCCCCCACTAGTCTCCCTGTCTTTTCTTCTTATCAAATAGTTTGTAGATGTACAATTTTATTTTGTCTGTTGGAGAAACTGCCAGCTCTCCTGAGCAACTTTTTCCCCTAAGAATTTCTTCCCATGGGACTTTCCCTTCTCAGTTTTCTGAGTTTGTTAAAATCTGCTTTTCCAAGGCTAGTGTTCTATTCTCATACTCTTTACTTTCCTTAGAATCATGAATCTTTTTGATTTCATGCTCACTTTCAGTCAAATTGCCTTCCATTTTTAGCTTCACTACCAATTCCCGCCCGTGGGGGTCGTCTTGAGCTAGAGCACATTACAATAATTAATGGATTGTTTCAAATTCCATCCTGTAGAGGGCACTAGTACACAGATTCCACCTGGGGAAGCGCGACATCTCTGAAAACAGATCATAGGTGTCCAAACTGGTGACATCTTCAACTGAGATGCTCAGCTAGCCTACCTCCATTCACACCAAGGCTGCATCTACACTGCTGGTGGTTAATTGGCTGCTGTCAGATTGATTTATCCAGTTCGATCGAGTGGTCAGTAAAGATACACTCAGTCTATCCAGATATCAATTTAATAAAACCACCTTCTCAGATGGTGTTGCACGATGTCGATGGGAACACATTCCAGGTTGCTGCAGCACAATGGAGATGGAGTGTAGAAGGGAAGTTATGAATTTGACGGAAGTTACACAAGGTAGTTTGAAAGCCTTGTGTAACTCCCACTGACTGCAGCCGAATTTCTGACCTGGCTGAAGAAGCTATGCTAATTTACACCAGTCCAGAAATGCTATTTGTGATTAAACAAGATTTGGAAAACAAGACTTGGGAAAACAAGAATTGGCAGGTTTCAGAGCTGTGTTTGAAGCAACATCAATAGGAACAGCCAGTAATTTATCTGACACTGTGCAATTATTTACTAATTTTAGATGGGGCGAGCCTTCTTCAATTGATACACATGCTGTTATTCTGCACATTGTCTTGCTGATTTTACACTGTAGAAAAGCAGTAAGATTCATTTAAAGTACAGATTTCAAAGTGCTGAAGAGCGTAAGACTTCTTAGACTGAGAACAGAATGTCTGCCTCTCGGCAAGAAACAAATGGATGCAGGGGCTCCAGGCTTTACAATGTGGCCTCTGTTATAGTAAATACATTGTACCACTGCCTCTCATTTTTGCATTATTCTTGTCTTCATGGTATCATGGTGAGAAGATGCATCGTCAGCATCATTATTATCAGTCAATCATTGTGTAATATGGTGAGGCCCGTAATTACTGTAGGAGTGGATCTAGCAGCCTTTGGTCAATGAAACATTGCGGCATCCCTAAAATGTGAGGCTGAAGAGTCTATTCTTATTGCCATTCAAGTCACTTCCCCATGGATATGTCTACGCTGTAAAGTTTCTTTGAAAAAAGCAGGCTTTTTTAGAAAAAACTTTATTTCCAGTCCCTGCAGTCATTTTACTTTTTTGAAATAGTGCTCTGTTTTTTTTTAAAAAAACAGAGGGCTATTTCAAAAAAATAAAACCTAGATCTATTTAAAAATGGTCATCATTTTGAAAAAGTTATTTCAGAAAAAGTCAGCCCAAGTCACAGGATTGATTTTTTTCAAAATAGTAGTCCTATACTTTGTATTGTTGTTCCGTTTTTTTCAAAATAGCTGGACTCTCTATTTCAAAATAAAAACTGACTTATTTTGAAATAGAGTATCCTCCCTGGATTCCTATTTTGAAATACCAATTTTGAAATAATTTTATTTCAAAATTATTATTTCAAGAAAAAACTCAAAATAATTATTTCAAAAAAAATTTCAAAATATCTGTGGATATGTAGACTTAGCCTATATGATTGTGGGAGATGAAAAGTATGAATAACATAAAACTTGCAAAAACAGTGATTCTCAGAGAATGGGGGGAAAAAAAGCAGGATTCAACTCACACTACTTCTTGACCACTTAGGGATCTTTCTGACTGTCACTAAGCACCCTCAACTCTTCTTTATAGGCAGATTCAGCGCCTCCCATGATCCAGCCCTTACATAACACAGGCTAAAACTAATGTGCTGTCAAATAGAGACAGAAACTTTCTTACAACCTGGTGACACTGAACTGTCACCAGCTGTCTTTCTTTGGGGACGAAGGTTCACAGTAAATGGCCCTTACTACTTTGGAGGAATGGTAGCTAATGGAAAATTTCTTGATGCTCTTCTTCAGTTTCAAGTTTCCTGAAAGCAATGCCCCCCCACTAGAGCCCTGCAAATCCACGGATATCTGCAGATATCCGCAGCTGTGGATACAACAAGGACATCCAAAGACCATTTCTTGTGGATGCAGATCGGCTACGGATCCACATATTTTTATCTGCACAGAGCTAGAGAAAAAAACCAAGGAGTCATGTGGCACTTTAAGACTAACAGATTTATTTTTCGCATAGCTTTTGTGGGAGAAAATCCCACTTTGTCAGATGCTTCGAAGATGGGTGAACTTACAGAATGGAATGAAAATAAATGCAAGGGGGTGTAAAACATAGGATCAGGTCATACAGTAACAGCAAATCAGAGCAGTTTTCAGGCTTAAACCATGGGAAGCCTGAAGTCAAATTACCTTTTGTAATGGGAAAAGAACCCATAGTGTCGACTCAGATATGCAGATATCCACATTATATCGCATCGGTGGACACAACACAGATATCCACGGGCCATTTCTTGTGAATGCAGCTCAGATAAGGATCCACGCATTTGTAACCGTGCAGGGCTCTACCACCCACCCGCAATTCCTGGGAAAACACAGAATTAAATCCACTCCTGTTGCTTTAATTTGCATTTTTGCCTGCTGCAAAATCTGAACACTGATTGCAGGGTTACATGCTCCTCAGCAAGGTGAAGGAAACCACTGCTTTTATAAAAAAATAACAAACAAACAAGGAGTCCTGTGGCACTTAAAGACTAACTAATATATTTATTGCATGAGCTTTCATGGGTGCAAATCCCCCTTCTTCAGGTGTCTGATGAAGAGGAATTTTCTCTCATGAAAGTCAGGCAATAAATACATTTGTTAGTTTCTAAGTGCCAGAGGACTCCTTGTTTGTTTTACTGAACTAGACTAACACGGCTGCCCCTTTGGATCATGGCTCTTATGTAAACTGTCGCTGGCAGGCACTAGTCATCGATGGTGTTAAGGATGAGCTGGTGGGGTAATTGATCCCTGCCAGTTTTTGGAGGGAGATATGAACCTATTTGAACTTGCTGCATCAGGCAGACTTGTCGTCAGACGCAGGCCCAAAAGGGGCATTTAACTAAGCAACTCATTAGCATGATGGTGCATTTATAATAAATTCTTAAGGCATGGCCATTCCCTGTCTACATTCCCCTTTTCTCTGGGACTCGGGTGGGGGACTTAGTACAGAAGGCTATGCACTGCAGAGATCGATCTAACAAGAAATCCACTTCTTCTGTACTGCAATGGCCACTGCTGAGCACCCCTAAGGACTCGCTGGGCTGACATAAGGGTCTCTCTGTTCAATATGAGAAAACCCACAAGGAACTGTTTCCCCTCAGCTGCCTTCAGTGCTGTTTTGAACTAATAAGCGACTCATTGTTTTGTCTGTGTGTGCAATTATATACACGACAGATTTCTGAAAGGTTCATTTATCATCCCAGTAATACACTACACTCCTTACTTGCCAAAAATATGTACAGGGAGATCTTGCCTCTACAACACTACCTTTGTGGTTCTTTCTGACACACAGTCAAGGAAAAAGAAAATCAGGATCTTCTTGCAGTGTATTCCCACACCCTGTCCCTCAAAATCAGCTTTGCTGAGCCTTCTGCTGTCCACAACAACAATCTGCTTCTGAATCTCTTTTTCCAGCCTATGGACATGATGGGGAGCATGGGAACTGATTACTGCCCTTTGTACCGGACTGAGGATCATACCACCAAGAGGGACTCTGTGCTCTCCCAACTTGCTTCCCAAGAGGTGGACCAGCACGGTCATTGGTTCCCCTCCATAGGTTCACAGATCCATGGAGTCTGGAGAAAACTTCAGAGCAAGCTGCCACCCTGGAATAGGGCGATGCATCAATGGACTGATTAGATGCATTATACCCAGCTACTGTTCCCTCTAGGTCAGTGGTTCTCAACCTTTTGCAGGTGGCAACACACTTGGCAGCACATCAGGAACCTCCAGGACACACCAGCACACCCCCTCCAGGTCAAATTCAGCCATCTCCCCAGCTCTCCGTGAAACCCTTACCTTTCTGTGGTGACACAGTAATGTCTCCTGACACACTGGTTGAGAACCACGGCTCTGGATGAATGGTGCCCCCTGGTCACTTTGTTCACATAGAGATTTACGCCAGCTAAAGCACAAGGAAATGGGATTAAATCTGGTGGGGGCAAGATATGATGTGAATCCAGTCAATTCCAAGAAAAGGGATTTATTGATCCCTCTGGCTCAGCTGTGAAACTGGTTAATAGATCATTCCTCTCTCTTTCTATAATGGCTGTAAAATCTCAACCAGAGACAGGGCAGACTAATCCGTGCAGCTGGCAAATCCAAAACCAGTGAAAGAAAAATATTTTCATGCTGTTCAGAATTAGGTTGTGGAACTCATTGCCACTAGATACCATCCATTTTATTCTATAGAGGTCCTTACATCACACTCAGTCACTCACTGTAGTATCTAAACTCTTTCCAACTCTGTGTTAAGCAATGTGACTAACATCTGGCACTGAGTCAGAAAGGATTGGACATCCGGATGCATAACAAGAATAGCCAAAGTTATGACAGCATTAGTAATTTACATTTATTTTCCTAAATATATTTTATTTTCCAGATGTGTAACAAGAATACCCAGAGTTATGATAGTAAATACATATAGGACATCAGCACAAAAGACTTTGGGGAGGAATATAAATGCTCAGCGTTGAAGGTACAACTCAACCTTTAACTATTGGGGAGCATGAAGGAGCTTATCTCATAACAGGTTGGACACTGTTGAAACCAAGATATAGGACTAGACCAATGCCTGATCTAATCCATGACAGCAGTTCCTGTGTTTCTAAAGAGATGTCTCCAGGCCTGAGGAATCAGAAGCAGATTCTCCTGTGTGTCTTCGAGCCAATCCATAATCAGGACGTTATCAAAACCCCAAAGGAAAGACGGCTGGGGTGACAAACTGCTGAACTCACGTAGGTCCCCAGACCTTTTACGTTATGACAATATAGGCCAAAAGACCTGTGGCAAGGCCTCAGCTGGTCCTAGTCAGATGATCGGGGCTCAGACTGTGGGGCTAAAAGTTGCTGTGTTCATTCGTGCCCCATCATTGCAGGGGTGAGAGTTCAGGCTCCTGTCCAAGCCAGACTGTCTACACAGCAATTGCACAGCCCAGTGAGCCTGAGGCAGCTGACCCAGGCTTGCCAAGGGCTTTTTTAAATACATGTGTAGATGTATCTTTGGAGGAGGGGGCATTGACTGAGGATGTGAGTGGGGCAGTTGCTAGAGGGCTGAGAAAAGAGGCACAGGAGCTAGGAACTGCTGTGGGGGGCTCTAGACACATCTCTAAATAACAAAGATCTGGAGGGGCAGCTATTGGGAATACCCTGGTACGTAAATTTATTGGTGGCTTATGCTAAAGACACTAAGCACACCTAGAGCTTAGCTATGGTTAAACAAACACAATTACATTTAAAGAGCAACCGCTTGTGTGAATAGTCACACAAAGATAATTGCACTTCTATTGTTTCTCTAACACTGCCACCTCGTGGGCCCATTCTTACATGTTGCCATGAATGCACGGAGCACACACACAATCTCGGTCAGAGAGCTAGGATGATAAACTAGGGATGGGTTTCGTGAACAGCTTGTGCATCTGGCTCCCCTGCAGAACACCAGTTTCATGGCTTTGGAAGGGAAGTGGGAGGGAAATGAAAGCAAAATATTTAATAAGTATTGAACTATGACGTCAGCCTTTTAAACTATTAGCACTTTTCCCATCTGGATTTTGGGAGGAAGAACTCTGTGGCTGTCTGACTCCCTGTGTGAGATCCGGCAAGGGGAGATTAAGGGGAGGAAATAGCTAATAGAGATTATGCGGGGAGGGGAGGCTGGAGTCAATTTCTACTGAAGATAGGGAGACGATGTGCCAGGGACAGAAGAGATCATTGCAACAAAGTTGGGTTGGGGGGGGGAATAAACCTGCGTCCTGCATCTTAAACTGCACCCGCCACTGTTTCTGACCGATTCCATCTAACAGGAGGCCGTGAAGGCCTTCAGTCTCCCTCTTTCTAGGAACTACCGGTGCCAGAATGTTTCTTTTCGGAAGGAAACTAGGAATGGGGCAGATCTGTCATCGTCCGCATTACTAGGATCGTGCTGATGTATTATCAGAGAAAAGCAATAAAGACAACATTGGGATGGAGCTATAAGGCAGAGCAGGTTATGGTGAAGAAGCAGACGGGAGGATTCAGTGGGGATCCCTGCTGTATGTTAGAGCACCCCAAAAGCTGCTTTAACTCATGGCTGCCTGGTTACACTCCAAAGAGCCATTCTGGTGGATTGGTCTATCCAGGGTACAGATGCTGCTTGGCTTTATCATCTGTGAAGTCTGCCAGAGCTGGGGTATCTCTCGCTATCTGGATTCTCAGTGTGGCTGGAGCTGGGGCCAGCACCTGACACTAAGGACAAATGGGGGTGTATGGAGAGATGAATGATGTCAAATCTTGAATCTGAAGTGGTAGGAGATGGTTCGCTTGCTCGTAAGGGCCTTGATTCTGCAGTCGTTCTGCATGCTGACAAGTCCTGATACATGCATTTAGTGGGCCTACTCCCTGCAGTATTATTGGGGGTGAGCAAAGTGGGGGTGGAATATGTCTTAGGTTACTTTGAGCCCATTCTAACACCTGCTCAGTGTGGCCTGTGCAGTGTGAGTATGATCCTCTAATTTATGAAGGTCACATTGGTTGCTCTCAACTCTCATGCACGAGTGTGTGCAGGAAGAGCAGACTGCATTTGCAACCCAGCAGCCCTGACTCATGGGAATAATTTTGCTGCTGATGATAGTCACTTGCATGAGTGAGAGGTACACACCCAGCCCTAGGCCTGGCTTTTTATACAGGCACAAAACCAGCAGGGAGAGGATGGTCCAAGTGGGAGACCACTTGACCTGACATTTAATACGGCTGCCGGCTGTTCGTGCTCATTAAAAGTCGGGGCCACCATTAGCCATCTTTCATCCCCAGGATGTAGTCCCGTTAGCTCCAAGTTGAGGTCACAAGATCAGGTATAGCAAGGACGCTTGTGCAGTTTCTGTGCCCGTTCACTGGCAAAACAGAGGTCTTCAATCTCCTTGGCAGTCTGTCAAGCGCAAAATTCTCTTACAGAAAGGAATGCCTCAACAATTTCTATCATTAATAAATAAGGGGAAGGAAATTGAACCAGGGCTTGTGCTGAGCAACTAAACCTCTCATTGAAGTCTCTGGTACCCGACACCTTTCAAGATACGACTGTGTGATGGTCACAAAGAAAATGCAGAGCTCCAATACTGGCAGGATTGAGACAGACCCAAGGGAGGGCCAATCACAGATGACAATGCAGACACCAGATCGATATTAGTTGCATTAGAAGAGATCATTAAAGGGGCTAGGTTGAAGGCTCCAGCCAGCAAAATCCATGTGTTTTGGATTACTGAAAGGCTGAGGAAGCATGACAGCTGAGCTAGAATCCAGGGGGAAGCAGCTGTCAGCTTTGTCTGCGAGGCCAGCAAAGTATGTGGGGAAATGATTTTATGTGGAGTTGAATGACAGGACTGGCGCATTAAGAGCTGTACACGTACGCACCCTGAAGGTTCCAGCAGAGAGAAGAAAAAGCAGAGAAAGGTAGAGTGCTGATGGGAGGCTGAGGGCTTTATCTCCTGAGAGATGGCATTACTGACCCGGGAGATGCTATCAAAGAAGGAAAAAGGGTCAGGGAGGGATTGAGAGAAGGAAATTAACCAGCTGTGAGCAGTTCCTGTGACTCCTCGACTGTATTATTAGAAAGAGAGCAGGAGCTAATGACTGAAGTGCACGGCGGTATTTGAATTAAGAGACTTGGGATTTTTTTCGTGGCTTGGGACCAAGCTGGGCTCCCAACTCTATTTCACACTGGCTGTGTGATCGTGAGCAAGTCACATCAGTTCTCTGGTTGTCAGTGTCTCATCCAGATGTAGGGTCGATGACGTTGCAAGGGTGCCTGGTGCCCACTGGTGGCCAAGGGCTGAGCTCACATGTGTGCACTCCACGCAACTCCATGTCTTGCAGCAGCCCTCCCCAGCAGCATGGTGCCCGGGAACTTGCCCCCCACCCACCGCCCTGTCGCTACGCCCCAGAGGAGGACCTATGCTGATGTCCTCCACAGTGGTCCGAATAAAAGGAAATGAAGCATTCACATCAACAACACAGGCGAGGCTTTCAGGTCTGGTGGTTAAAACACTTGCTTGGAAACCTTATTTCCCAGCTCCTCACACGCATCTTTTGTGACCCTGGGCAAGTCAATTCCCAGCCTATAGAACGAGGCTGCGCCTCTTAATCCTGCTTTTGTCTATCTCGTCTAGTTATCTTATAAATTCTTTGAGGTAGGGGGTGTCTTCCTATGCATCTGTTTATTGCCTAGCTCAATATAGCCCTCCTCACCACTGGGGCTCCTAAGTGCTACCATAACATCAACAATCCCAAGGTGATACCCACAAGAAGGACGTTGAAGGGATATCAGTAGCAGACTGAAGATACAAAAATAAGAAACTGGCTAAACTGGGAAGAACAAGGATGAGTTAATCTTACCACCTCCTGTAAACTCTGGGACTATACGATATTTCAATGATGTTCTGCTTTTGAGTTTCTAACTTGTGCAGGCCTGAAACTCAAGGTAATTCAAGTTCCAAAGGGATAACCATGTTAGTCTAGTTCAGCAGAACGAACAAGGACTCTGGTAGCACTTTTAAAGACTAACAGATTTATTTATCACATGAACTTTTATGGGAGAGAATCCCACTTTGTTGGACACTTGATGACCATCTTCAAATGTCTGATTAAGTGGGATTCTTTCCCATGAAATCTCATGCGATAAATAAATTTGTTAGTCTTTAAAAGTGCCACCAGACATCTTGTTTATTGAGGTACAATTCAGTCATCCCATAAAATGCAAATGGCCTTTACCAGTCAACCTGCCTCCAGAGTCATTCGGTTTTGACCCCAGAGGAGGCAGCAGGGCCTAGGGATTAGGGCACATGATTTGGCAGTCATGAGACTTGTGTATTATTTGTGACTGTGTCACAGAGTCACTGTGCAACCCTGGAAAGATAAAGATTTGCTGAGTGTTTTTGACAACAAAGTCTCTTCTTTAGTTGCCTAAAAGGGATATATGTGTCTAACTTTAGCCACATTTAGCGAAAACTGAGTATTTTCCCCTTAAGCCCTCCATGCCTCAATCTTTCCACCAGTACAGTGAGCCAAATACTACTTTTCCACATCCGTAAACCACATCGAACTCTGCAGTAGAAAAGCACTATGGGCTATACGGGGCCTTCTGTGCTCTACCCACCCGAGAAAACTCTCTGCTACAGATACACCATGAGACCTATTCCATCCCTACTGCGTCCTTGCGCTATCACTTTCCCCAAGTTTGCAACTTTCATAATGTGCTTTTGACAATGGTTTTATTTGTTTGTGGGTTTGTTTTGTTTTGGATGCAATAATTTCTTTTCTTTTCTTTTCTTTTCTTTTCTTTTCTTTTCTTTTCTTTTCTTTTCTTTTCTTCCCACCTGCCCAAGCAAATTGAAGAAAGAGAAATTCCATCCTCTGGAACCAAATTGATCCCCAGCTTGGCTCATCGGCACAGATCAGCCCTTCACACCCACACTGCAGACCTGCACTGCCAGAGCTAACAGAGTAACCATTAGCAGCCGTAGGCTGCTATTCTGTGGAGGGTGCAGCACAAGCAGAAGATGAGACTTTGCCTGTGGGAGTCACAGGTATCTGCCAACAACAGAGGAATGTGGAGGCTGAGGTCTCTTGAGCTGAATTCTAGGATTTGTAGGGGAATGTGCTCTTGTAAATATAAATGCTTCTGTCCTTGGACTGTCTCTGACCTGTCTCTTCCTATCCATTCCCCTCCCTCTGCTATGGATCCCTTTCCTCTCTGCACCTTTGCAATGGTTCCAACCCTCCATTTCCTGGCTTCTGCCCCAGCCCTCGAGACCAATGAGAGCACAAAAGTGATGGCCTTTGTGTTCTCCGTTCCAGAAGCTCCTTCTTGCGAGGGGAGTAACTGCTCGGCTACTTCAGTCACTCTATGGGGAAAGTGCATTTGGAGGCTGGTCACCTATAGGGACTCTGCAGGCTGGAGCATGCACCGTGTGGAAGGACTCTTCAGAGAATGGAGTTGCTAAACTCTCACAAGTCACTACTGAGCATGTTCAGAGTGAGATTTTTCAGAGGGGTATAGCTTGACTAAATCTTGGTGAGTTTTCATTGGAATGGCAAAAGACACATCCCTGGCCTCAGGGTGACCCCATAGTCAAAGTCAAGCTCCTACGCCAAATCACAGGTGCTACAGCTTTTCAACAAAATGGCTGGAAGGATTTGTTTAACACAGGGAAACCAATTTTTGCCTTTAATCTTGCACTTGGAAGAAGCTCACCTATTTTTGGCTTAAACTATCTAAGAATGTTTAGTTCAAAGCAGACATTCAGCATGGAAAACTTCAGCCCAAATAATTCAAGTTTGGCAAAATTATAGGCACCTAAAAAAGGAGAGCTTATATAAGAAGAGTTGACCAAATTTAATTATAGGTGTCACAAGCTGCTCTGCCTAGAAGAATGAGCCATCCAATTTCTCTCAGATTTCATTGCAACTCTTTTTGATTTCTCTCATCAGCCCAATAATACTGGATGTGATTAATAGATGAGCTTTTTAAAACTCGGCTCTGTTACTCAAATGAATAAAAGATACCCCAAATCCTTATTTCGCACATCTATATAAATAGATGCCTGGAGTGGAATATGTAAAAGAGCTGATAATATCACAGGAGGCATTTAGAACCTGGGTGGACATTTGAGACCAATTGAAGAGATCATTCAAATTAGCATGTGTGTGCGTGTGTGTGTCAGAGGGGAATATGTGTTTGGAGGAAAGGAATCTGAAAAATTCCATCAGGAATTCAGACTATATAATTAAAAGCTGGAATCAGAAACACCTCATTTTTGCATGCACCAGCAATTTCCTATTTTATTTCTGCACATCAGGCCTATTAATAGTTACTTATAAATGCTACTTATATTTCTTCTCAGCCTGTGAAGACATCCTAGTGATTATTTTCAACATGATGGTGACAAATTGTGTTATGTCCCCAACTTGACTCTCAGACACATTGTATGTAACTGGTGTTTTCATAGCATAGGACAATGTGCTGCTGATTTCTGCCTTTATGTATCCCAAATACGCTTGGACTGTGCATATTTGATCAATAACAACAGCTACAGAGGGAGGGAGGTCGCTCATTCTGTAATTCACTCATTTATGATGACTTCAGAGGAGCAATGCCGATTTTCATCAGCTGAGGATGGGCTCTTTGTCTCTCTGACTTCAGTTTCCCTTGGAAATACTGGAATAGTGATATTTCCTTTCTCCCATTCTTTGTTTTGTCTCTGTCAAGTGTAAGCTCTTTGTGGCAGGCACTGTCTTTTGGGTTTGTACAATGCAGGGGCATTCTGATCTGGATTGGGTACTAGCAATGGGCATCTTAATGGGACACAGGTGTTATACAATCAGATGAATCTGTGATTGGTTCATTGGTGCTATGAGAGTGTGGTTGTCTCTTCAGCATCCTCTGGTGGCCTCAGGACAACCCTGCAAGAAGTCTCTCCTGCAGATTTCTACTTCAGGATTACATACATAGAATCATAGAATATTAGGGTTGGAAGGGACCTCATGAGGTCATCTAGTCCAACTCCCTGCTAGAAGCAGGACGATTTCCAATAAATCATTGGAAGTAGTGTTTTGTCCAACCAGTCTTAAAAGTTTCCAAAGATGGAGATTCCACCACCTCCCTAGGCCAGTGAGACAGAAGACCTTTGACACATTAATAAAATAATGCCCAACTGTTTAGAAGTCTCTATATAATCCTAAACTATCTAACCTAAAAGAGTACAATCACTCCTAACCCATAAATCATATTAATTCATAGTGAAACAATCTAAATTAAAATAAATTCAAATGGGGACTGGAAAAATTCCATATTATTCTTCTTAAGGGTGACTCAGTCTGGTTAAAATGATTAATTAGTTGGATATGGCATAAAACAGGGGTCTCAAACACACGGCCCATGGACCGCATGCAGCCCCTAAAGCTATTTCCTGCAGCCTGCAATAACATTATTGTCACCAATATTTCCAATATTGTTGTATAAAAAGGTTTCAGTGGTGCAGCCCTCCAGCTAATGTACTAGTCCTCATGTGGCCCTCTACTAGTCCTCATGTGGCCCTCATGGTAATTTGAGTTTGAGACCCCTGGCATAAAACACTAAGGCTGTGGCCACATTTAGGCAGTTAAATTGATTTAAGTTCAACTGATTTAATAAAATTGCTATAAAATCATTAAATCAATTTAAGTTAAACTGATTTAATGTGTCCCCACTAGAAACTCAAATCGAACTAGCATGTCCATGGACAGGACTTGCTAGTTCAATTTAAAAGAGGGGCACTAGGGGTGGTGTGGAAACATGGCCCCCTAGAGGGGCTGTGCCCCTACCCAATATATAGAAAAAGGACAGTATCCTGTGCAGAAGAAGGGAAAAAAGTGTTAAATCAAAATAACATGTCCACACAGCATTATTTCAAAATAACAGTTTCAATTTAACCATCATTTTGATATTATACTTGGTTTTATTATATCAAAATGACTTTCCTTATTGCAAAATAAGGAAACGTAGTGTTGACCTGCAATCTTTTAAATCTAAATAATCTGCATTATTTCAATTTAAAGACTGTGTGTGGACATACCCGAGGATGCTTTATGATTATGTTAAATTAAGGGATTAACTGTATACCTCTTCCCTTGTGTAAGATATCCTAGACCTGCATCCTACTAAGCAATAAAAAAAATTCTATCATAGTACTGCTGGCTTTCAGTGTATCAGTGAACAAATGAAGGCTGCTGTCATGTGATGCATAAAAAGCCATTAAGAATAAACTTGGATTTGATAGAGCAACATTCATTTTTAAAATACATTATGGAAAGACTTCTATACAATGTGAATAACAAGTTCCTTATGGCAGAGTAATTTTAGGACTATCCATTAATCACAACCAGTGTATGTGATTAATACAAAAGAAGTCCACTCAGTCCTGCTTCTTGTTCAGTCAATTGCTACGCCAAACAGGTCTGTTTACATTGCTGGAAGACAATACTGTCCCCTTCTTATTCCCAATATCACCTGACAGTGAGAACAGTGGGAAGTGTTCTGAGAGCATTGTTGTAGCTGAGTTGGAAGGTATTTTTGTGCCAGATGTGCTAAACATTTGTTTATCCCTTCATGATCCAAATGGTAGGATCTACAGCTTTACAGTGGGTTTGTTTTTAAACCCAGTTATGTTAAATAATGATAGTTCTACAGTCATAAGTCACACTTTCATGATAAAGAGATTGTACAAAGTACTCATGTTAGAAGAATGTGAAATGAAGAGGGGAGAGGCTAAATAATCATTTTGTATTCTGTGTTATAACTGAAATCAAATATTTGAAAATGTAGAAAAACATCCAAAATATTTATAATACATTTAAACATGTATCGTACTATTAAGAAGGTGATTAAAACTGTAATAAGCTGCATTTAAAAAAAAATTGTGATTCATTATGATTGTTTTTTAAATCACTTGACAGCCCTAATTTATTTATTCCTCAAAGTCCTGTTACCAGACACCAGAATCTCTCTAGCACAGTGCAAACAATAAATTCCTCCCAACAGTCCTATACCAACTACTGTTCCAGCATCCTTCACCATTCCCAGCTCTCTGGTTCAGAGGCAGCACTAGCTAGAACGCACATCCTCTTCCCTGTTTCCTTCCTGCAGGGACACTAAGCAGAATGACACCCCTCTAATGGTGCATGTGAAAACCAAGTGTGCATGTTGCGAAGTTGCTTATAATGGTATTCTACTTACACAATGAATGTGTGTGTACACACCCTGCTTTTCTTTTCCTTTCTTTCTTTCTTTCTTTCTTTCTTTCTTTCTTTCTTTCTTTCTTTCTT
>ML682003.1:281416-292336 GCA_007922195.1 Podocnemis expansa | reverse complement strand
CTTTCTTTCTTTCTTTCTTTCTTTCTTTCTTTCTTTCTTTCTTTCTTCTGATTTTATTATTATGGGTCAAATTGCTTATCTAATTAAAATGTTGGTTTTCACTTCATTCTTGTTATAAGCTAGAACTGCTAGACCAATCAAAATGCTGGCTGCTCTTGTTGTCAAAACCATAATTTCATAAACATGACTCCTCAGCTCAAGGGGAGAAAAAAGGCTGATGGGCTACAGATGTGGAAACAATGGAATAATAGTAACACCTGTGCAAATTAGCAAGCTTTGAAAACTGCACTGAGTGAGGACCAGACAGGACTCGAGGCAGACGCTCCTTGGCCATTCTCTTTAAAATAAGAATTATCTCAGAAATGGTTTCTACTAAAAGACTCAATCCAGGGTTCAAATTCCATTTTGAAAAGGTCATGTTGGACAAATAAAGCAAAAGCTCCAGATCATCTCACCCAGTGACAGTAACAATCAAAAAATATATTTTGCATATTGTGGCATTTAAATATTGCTCAAGGTTACTTAAAGGCTAATATCTATGAAGGGAGAATACAGAGAGCAATAAATTCCAAAGGGGTAGCCATGCCCGTCTAGTTCAGCAAAACAAACAAGGAATCTGGTGGCATTTAGAAGACTAACAAATTTATTTATCGTATGAGCTTTCATGGGAGAAAAATCCAGTTCCTCAAATGCTTAAAGATCAGTCTTTTAAGTGCTACCAGATTCCTTAAAGGACAGTAAATGGGTTTTACAGGCTTTGGATACCCACAGAACCTGTTAACCAAGAGTGCAAGGTGAATCCTGTTATAAAGATTTATATGGGGGAACTCCAGCTTTGATTTTTATAAGTGAAAAGCTTTTTGGATCCTGTTTCTGTACAGTGTTATGTGTTCTCACTCCCCTACTGACACCAGTTTCTTCCCAGGTTAGCCCATAAGCCATATCTGCAAAAGTATTTAGGTCTCTAAAAATTCAACTAGGCATCTGGTAAGATTTTCAAAAGCACCTCAGTGATTTGGACACCTAGCTTGCATTGAAGATGTTGGAAGTTTAGGCATCTTCCTTGCTTGGCTGCTTTGTACCTCCCTCTAGGTACCTATTTGTACTTTTAGGTACCTCAGTACTATTGTAAATCTGCAACTAAATCCATAAAACAATCAACATCTTTAATTAAACATGGACATAGAAAAAATGCCTATCTTGCAATGAGAGAGTGAGTTCTATTAGTCACGTTAGTGTTAATGGAAGTCAGGATTTTATTGGCTCTATTTAATATGTACACACGAACACAAGCTGTGTGACCATTCTTTACGTGTACAGAATAGCACTCAGAAAGTGAAACTCTCTCCCACCGCTGAATTCTTTATGCAAATCAAAGCAAAACAAACAAAAAAAGATTTCTAGAGTCCAAGCCAGAGAGGACCTTGTGATCATCTAGTCTGGCTTCTGTATAGCCCAGGCCATAGGACACCCATAGAAGAACTTTCACACAGTAATCTAGAGCAGATCTTTTAGAAAAATATCAAATCTTGATTTAAAAATTGTCAGTGATGGAGTATCCACTATGCCGATTGTGCCTCCCTTCTGGTCTGAAATCAATTTTTTCCAGGCTAATCCTTTTAGCGGAACTCCATGACAAAACAACAGTACCGTGTTGAAAACTTGGGGGGAACTTTTGTCCCATACTGGCATGTGCTCCCCATGAACTGTGTTCAGCAAAACCAGCATAGCTCCGTTCCAACCTTGCCAACATGCTTCTTATCTGACTTACATCTTTATATTGCTGGTCCACTACATTGCAGAGTCTCAGGCTCTTATTACCACATAAGACAGGATGAGGTTCAAGCCACTAGACCACAAAAAGGAAGTTCTTTTCTTGTCTTTTGGAGGGCTCAGGTATCCTCAGCATCTGCTGTCATGGACTTTTCAGGATGTCATTCCCAAAAGCATGGAGCTTATGTGAATCAAAGTGGGGGGGGGGGCAGGACTTACGAAGCTAACCGAAGACAAGAATGTGTCTAACTGAAATTTCAGGGCTTCAGTGAGATGCAGAGAGTTGAATTCTGGCCTTTAGGGTCTGTGCAAAGTTCACTGAAGTCAAAGGGAATCTTCCCAAGGCCTTTGCATCAGGCCCTTGGTTTATAGCCATATCTCCTCAGATAGGGATATTCTCTGCATGGGCCCCACCGCTTCTTTATACTAATCAGCAAGGAAGCAGGCAGGGTGATTTGTAATTGGAAATCATGTGTCACGAATAAGTCATGGGTCATGAGGGAAGGTGTCTGTGTGCCAAACTCTTGCCCAAAGGATGATGGTAGGACATTTTTTACCTAGTGGTGCTACCCTTTGCAATTGCTACTGTCCTTTGCTCTGCTCTGCTGCCCTAGCTCATGGTGAGAAGCGTCTTACTCTTTGAACAGTCCCAATTTAACCAATGGGGCTACTCAGTATAAATCTGGGTAACAAACCTAAACCCCAAAAGCACAAAAGGTGGTGTAAGTTCCTTAAGCTAACTGATCTCATTCATCCTAGTTGTGGAGACAATGAAAACAGAGGCACTGAAGGGAAATCAAGATCTCAGCCAGGCCCAACATAAGAATTTCAAAAGGGATAGCCGTGTTAGTCTAGTCCAGTAAAAAAACAACAAGGAGTTGTGTGGCACTTTAAGACTAACAGATTTATTTTTTGCATGAGCTTCCGTGGGAGAAGATCCCACTTCCTCAGATGCTTCGAAGATGGGTGAACTTACAGAAGGGAATGAAACTAAATACAAGGGGGTGTAAAACATAGGATCAGGTCATACAGTAACAGCAAATCAGAGCAGTTTTCAGGCTCAAACCATGGGAAGCCTGAAGTCAAATTACCCTTTGTAATGGGAAAAGAACCCAACATAAGAAGTGTATCATGATTCATTTTCAGTTCCCTTATGTCCTTCACGCACCTTTGTGGAGTCTCCATGCCCAAAACATTGTGCTCATTTCTACCTGTTTTGACCGCCGTAACCCCCTTTCATCCCATGGACTTAGATGATTCAGGGGAGCATCTGATGATCTTTAGAGACTTTAGCCCAGACCCTCCAAGGTCAGTCACCTAATCAGAGATCCCCATCCTCAAAGCGCCTGAGAAAGTGGGATTTTCTCCCACAAAAGCTCATGCAATAAATAAATTTGTTAGTCTCTAAGTGCCACAGGATTCCTTGTTTGTTTTGCTAATCAGAGCTGGGCACCTAAAATATCTTTGAGAAATTGGGCTTTTATCTTCACTGAATCTGAGCCCTGTGATGTTGGCACCTGGATGGGGCCTCTTAGAGTTTATTTTTTGCCTGGTCTTGACTGTTTCAGGACATATTGTCCATTTGCACAAGCATCTTATAAAAGTAGCATGTGCAGATCACTCCTTTAAACTCCCTGCACTTGGGTGTCCATTAAACTACCTCCAATTAGTTGAGGGAAAGTCACAGGGTGATCTCTCTTTTCGCACAGTGAGTGTGCGTCTGTGTGTGAGGGGGCCTTTATTCTCTGCAGACACGTCACATGATGGATTTGTCTCACCCTTCTTTATGTGCATAGAAGTAATTACGCAGGCACAGTTTCAAAAATGTCCTATTACTCAGCAGAGGTCACTGTGTTAGTGGATTGCATACTCAGTCAAAGGGATAGATTCTGATCTCATTTAGAGAGGTGTAAATCCAGAGGTGAGCTATGGATAACAACGGGGTTACTCTGGATTTACACAGCTGTGGTCCCCATGCTTCTAGCAAGGGAAATAAGAAAGAAGATATGAGGCTACCTCAGTAACCCTGAACTTTAGTCTTTGTCTTGACTCACGCACATAAAAATCTGATGTATGAATCCAATGTCTTCCAAGAGTGATACTCAGCAAAATGTGTCCATTTGTCATAGTTAAGTCCTATTAGAGAAGCACGTGCCTCTTATTTTCCCAGGAGGGAAATATGCACTCTCCTGTGCTAAAAAGAGTGAACAAAAAAAGTCACAGAGGTGTCTGCTCCCAAATGAAGACAGACAGTGGATGCTGGTGAGAACTTAACTACAGGAGTGCAATTGCCAAAAGTGAACTTGTTTGAATTCATTGTAATTCTGACTGCAGAGCTGATCATCACCAGACGAACCACATAATGGAAAAAGAAGTGGTGGTGATGGTAGGGAGTGGGTGAGATTATGTGGCCTGCATTGTACAGCAGGTCAAACTAGATTATCATTTTGGTCCCTTCTGACCTCAGAGTCTATGAGTCTATAAGAAATCCTAAATTGAATTTAGAGTCATGAACATGGTTTTGGTGTTTCTACAGGGCATGGATCTGATCTGATCCATACTGATTTGATACAGGTCTGATACCTGCAAACCTAATTCTCAAGTACAGAATGAGCTGTTTGCACCGTGATATATGTTACCAGCTTGCTTTTGTTTTTGCATAGTGACATTATGGCCTGGTCTAGTGGTTGGCACTTCACGTTGACCTAGCTATGTCACTCAGGGCTGTGAAACATTTCACTCCTTCAGTGTCATCGTTCAGTTGGCCTAATTCCTGGGTATAGAGGCAGCCAGGTCAACTGAAGTATTCTTCTCTCAGCCTAGTTACCACCACTCAGAGAGGTGAATTAACTATACCCGTGGAAAATCCTCTTCTGTCTGTGAGGAAAAGGTCTACCTATGGTGCTGTCCTGCATGGCTGTCATGTAGACACGGATTGTTTACATCTGATTCCCAGGCTAGGAGACTACCCTGCCATATTGCATTCTTGATCCAGTCATGGGGAGGGAGGAAACCAGTTGGTTAGCCCACACCACCAGCAAAATCTAGAAGAGCCCTGCCTGCTGGGATCCAGTTGCAGCATCCCAGAGTGCAGGGAGGAATTTGGGTTCTCAAACTTTACTCCCACAAACAGAAGTTGACTCCAGTTTTTTCCAAGCTTGCCCAGGTATCTAAGGGTATGTCTACACTTAGAAGGTTAGTTCGAATGAACTGAATTCGAACTAATCAATTCAGACTAATAATTATTAGTTCAAATTAACTTAATTTGAATTAACACAGCCACACTAGAAACCCTAATTCGAACTAGCATGTTCCTGCCCAGGACTTGCAAGTTCGAATCAGGCAGGGGGGCGGTATTGCATAGGAAAAAATCAAGCTGTGGTTACTTCGAACTAACAGTTACATCAAATTAACACCGCTACATTGGGTTAATTCGAACTAATGAGTTCGAATTAACCATCAATTCAAACTTAAGGGAGGCTTTATAGATTAGAACTAGGCTTTCCTTAGTTTGAACTAATGAAAGCAAGTGTGGACATGCAATAAATTAGTTCGAATTAAGCCTCCTTAATTCAAACTAAATTGTAAGTGTAGACATACCCTAACTGAAAAGCAGCACTGAAGTTCATTACCTCCAGAGGTAAGTGTTTGTAGGAACAGGCCTATTATTAGTAAGACTGTGAACTTAAAGGCATAGTGTACAGATACTTGGCAATCACTGAGTGGTCACAAGGCAGTAGGGTCCAGCGCAGTGGTTCTCAACTGGTGTACCACCAGTCAGATGCAGAAGTAGCGTATGTGGGACACAGGGTTTTCACAACAACTGCTAAGAATTGACTCTCCCACCCACGTATTTGCCTGTAAACATATAAATGTCCGCCTTGGAAAATGTGTGCTTTTTGTTTCTATGATGGTGGGACACATGTTCGTTGCTAGAGTGGCTGGTGGGAGGTAAGATATGAAAGGTTGAGTACCACTGATCTAGAGGACAGAGCATAGCCTTGAGATACAAAAATATGATTTCTAATCTCAGCTCTCCCCTTGATGTGCTATGTGAACTTGGTCAAGACATTTCCCATATCTGGAGCAGGGACTGCCTCTCACTAGGTGTTTGTACAGAGCTTGGCACAATGCTGTCTTCAGTCTTCATCGCAACCCCTCAATGCTACTGTGACACAAAGAATAAACCATCATATTCCTGGGGAAATAGGAAAGTGACTCACACCAGTAAGTTTGTGATGTGAAGAAGCATGACAATGTGCCAAGCTTGGTTGGGAAAGCAGACCTCATATTAACTGCATTATTTTTAAACAGTAATTTAAACACTTTACTTTTGTTAAATGTATTGACAATTCATTACAATTAATTCAGGGCCAGGAGAAGAGAGAAAAACGGGAGAGAGAAGTGCAGGTCCTGAATTATTTTAACCACTAAGAGCCACCCATATTTTGACATGCATCATTTATTCGCTGCTGGTTTCCTTGGGCAGAGGCAATCTCCTGCATTAGCCTGTTGATGCATTTCTAGTGATTGTAATTGATTGCTGTTGGGACCCCTTTCCATAGTGCACTTTCAAAGCAATCCTTGCTAATGGTTGTGCTGTCAAAGCACAACTCTCTGATGATGTATTACTCACCTGGTAAAGGTTATTGTTTGAGGGTACAAAAAAAGGAAAACACTTCTCTACTTCTCTTAAACATCCATATTTATTTTTGGGTCAGAAGGATGCTCAATACAGTGTTTCTTTCTTAATTAAAAAGACATTGTCAGCTGCTGCCTTATGGATTTTTCCTTAACACTTTATTATATGTAACACTCTTTTCAAAGCCTGAAAATGTCATTCCTCTCCTTATCTAGCTGATTGATTAGGCAGACACTGATCTCATGCCCTGATGGTCCATTCTCTGGACAGCCCCACTGTTGCATGCACGTGCGTGCACACGTGTGTGTGAGGGAAGCAGAAAGTGAAGGCAGGCCTGAAGAGAGACATATATTTAATTAAATAATTTTATGGAGGATGGGGAGGCTGACCTGAAAAAAACATCCTCACATAAATATAGGAATAAATTGGGAGATTAAAAATATGAATTATTTATTTTAAATGGATTTACTACTGCAAATGCCCTGCAGACTAATGGGGAGGTTTTGGTACCCAACTCACATCAGCTATTAATATATTGGCCACATAACCACCCTCTGTGTTTCTGTAAATCTGCCCCTCACATCCTGTGCTTTTCTATAGGATGGGTAGAAACAGGCAGAGGGCACTACAAGCTTTTCTGATGTTTTCTGCCAATGGGCTTCTGTTTAGCCCTCAAGGGGTCCCTCACTTGGTGATATCTAACTAGATTTTTCTAAAGGTCATTCAGATACTCCACAAAATTTTCCACCAGGACTAAGGTAACCCACCAATGTCTTGGACTTGATAGGAATGTTCTCTTCAGACATGTTAACCACCTTTAGTTAACTGCTAATCAATTTGCTCAAGGTAGACTCTCTTCTGTAGTGAAACCCTAGAGTTGAAAGAGTAATTCAGTCTTCATAGGTCATTCAGCTCTTGTTAGGCCACTCACAAAGGCACTAATGGGATCAGTGTTTTTGGGAAGTGGACCTCTGCCCCTCTGTGAACTGGACAAAGATCCCAGCGAGCCATTTCACAAAAGCCAGAGATTTTTAATGAGATTTTGGTCATCACCAAATGGGCCGTATTTCATGACAACTGGGACTGTTCAGAGATTCTAGATCCCAAACTCCTGATCTAACCCTGTGAAACAAGTGCTTCTAAAACCATCCTTTTACTGTCATTCTCATCCTCACGCTGGGGGTGAGATGGTCATTGCCTCTGTTGACTGACTTCAGGGAACCTTGATCAGCTATTTTCCAAGAGCGGAGTCTAACTTGATTTACATATAAAAGTTGGGTTGACATGATTATGTTGGCCAGAAGTGCAAAAAATGCCACTTTAGCCTCTTTGTTGACATAGATATGCTGGTGGAAGAATGCGTCCACTGACGTACCTGGCTTTGTCAATGGGATATGACATTCTTACGCTGATGCAAAGCCCCTTCTATCAGCGTACGTTGTGCCTGCTATGTTGTGATGCTGACATAAGCATGGTCTCCGACACAGCTCTGTTGGAATACTGTTGTATAAGCATAGGCATTTCATTTTTGCCTTGTTGCTAAACAGCATGCTCGCCGAGCTAATAGCATCAGTATGGCTAAGGGCAATTAAAAAGGAATATAGCACAAGGTTCACATCTGGAGTAATATCTCTAACCTTTATTGGAAAGGATTTCCTCTACTGAACTCCCGAATGAAAACTTCTGTGCCTGGCACTTGCGTTCAAAGAGTAGACCATGCCTTAGGAAAGAAAGCATCAGCAGCCCTTAGGACTCGTCTATACTATAGCTGGAGGTGACAAAACAATTGTTTGCATTCTCTGTTGCTGCTGACAAAACCTCCTCTGCTTTGGTGACAAAATAAAGCCACCGTGATGAGAAGGCACAGAGCTTTTTGCGACAAAGTTAGAGTGACAAAGCACCAGTTTAGACACCATGTGCAGTAAACTGGGCTCCAATAGCTATCCCAAGGGGCCCAGCTGGAGTGCTCTGTGCACTATTTTGAACCCTGCTAAGCAGCCCTTCCTTTCAGCTACATCCTTCTCTCTCTTTTCAAAGGCCATGGACAGTTTGAAGTTGCTCAGTGTGAAGAGTTCACACAGCTCCTGCCCCGCTGAGTGCACGGCTCCCTCCTGCCTGGACAACAGAGGAAGGGATGGATGGATCATTCTCCTGGGTCTGTGAAGAGATGGGGCTGTGCATGAACTCCGAGGGAATCAAACCCGTTCTTCTATAGCAGACGTGCAGGCAGAGCATGCTGCTGTGGGGTGGGGAGAGACTCCAGATGTGTTGTGCACAGTGATGGGGGAAAGCGGAGGCTAATGGTGGGGTGTCCCCTCACCCTGCCAGTGTACAGATCCCCACTAATCTGGTGTTAGGGGACAGGTGACACCAGCTCTCTGTGCCCCAGCTTCTGCCCCTGAATGAATTGCTTTTGACTGCTGTTTGAACATAAAGAGACAATGTGAAGACACACTCACCGTCCCCAATGTACACACTGTCTCTCTCTCTCTCTCTCTCTCTCTCTCACACACACACACACACACACACACACACACACACACACACACTACCTGTCACAAACTCTCTCCACCCACTCACCAGCCCACCTACACTTCTGTGGGCTTCTTATGTGTGTGTTCAGCACCGTCAGTCTGGCTGACAAGGCAGTTGTAAAGCAACTGTCAATCTAGGACGTCCCTGGAAAGATGAAATTCAGAAACCTCCAACATGTGATACAGTGCCTGCTCCATAAGGCATTGCAAACTCTTCCCAAAACACCCTGCATGCAGTTGCACAGAAGGATAGCTACTAAAATGCACTGCTCCCTGTGTCGATGCAAGAGCTGAGAGTGGGAATGTACCCATCTGATGCAAGGCACATGAGGACATGAAACAGCTGTTTAATTAAATCAATGGGTGTATGCCGGCATAATTGTATTGACAAATCTCTGTAGAATAGACAAACTTTAATTGTTTGGTGCTGTTGTATCTGATTGAGTGAGATCTTTGGATTACTTGATTTTACTCTCCTTGGCTTACTTGATTTTATCCCTCTGTACAGCACTTTGAGGCAGATTTAACCGCCCTACATCCCCCTTTTCTCGGCTCAAAGCAGAGCAGATAATGGGGAAAATTTTCCACTAATACAAACAGTGAGTCCCGTTTCACTTTTAAAGACTAACAAATTTATCGCATGAGTTTTCGTGGGGGAAAATCCTACTTCGTCAGATGCTTTGAAGATGGTGGGATTTTCTCCCACAAAAACTCATGTAATAAATAAATTCATTAGTCTTTAAAAGTGCCACCATACTCCTTGCTTGTTTTGCTGAACTAGACTAACACTGCTACCTCTTTGAAAATTTTCCAGTAATGCATCCCATGGACTTAATAAAATATCTATATATCTATATCTATCTATCTATCTATACTTAGTGTTGATGAGCTCGATATCTCCTGCTGGTCTTAAAGTCCATGAATCCTGCTTACCTTCAGGTCATTAAGACAGTCTGCACCTTTGGTGTTCACCAATATGGTGGACACCCAAAGAACTATGACCACAAAAAGGTTTATTTTCCATTTATAACTGGCAAGAGGACAGTGCACCCCCAATGGCTTCATACTTTCATACATAGCAAGTCACCCGCACATTCTCGGTCTCAAAATTTCTTACTGTAAGTTTCTAAACCAAGAAATGAAACCCACCATTTAAAAATGCTGCAGTAGGCTCAGAATACTACACAGGCCACCAAGAAAAGATTACCCCAGGGCTGTACTCTTCTCACTGCAGCCTGGCTGACCATCAAGTAAAATGTAAGGTTTTGGTCCTCACCTCCAAAGATCTCCATGACAGTAGCTTAAGTTATGTAAGGGGATACTTCACCTGGTAAAAACATGAGTGCTAAGTTAAACCACAACCAGGGAAGAATACTCTCAAGAGTGAAGCTTGTGGGCAGAAGAGAAGACGACAATTCTCAACAAGTGGCTCATGAAAGTGGAACTTGCTCCTAAAAGACTATGGGTATGTCCACATGAGTCTTTTATTTCAAAACAACACTGGTTGTTTCAAAATAAAAAATTGAATGTCCACATGACGTTTTCTTATTTCGAAATGACAGGCTCTGTCATTTCGAAATAAGAACCGTCATTTTGAAACAGCTTAAACCCCATTCATTTTGAAACGGCTGTTATTTTGAAATAGTTATTTTGAAATAACAGCTGTTTCGAATGCAGGCTTTCCCTTAATTCGAATTAACATTTTCTTAATTCGAATTAATTTATTTCAAAATAACTTATTTCAAAATAATGATGTACGTGTGGACATAGCCTATGGGACCACCAAAAACCTCAATGCCTTCATAGGAAACTTCACAACTCCTTTCAGTGGGGAAAAAAAAATGTATCTCAAGGGTGCATTTAATAGGTTCATAGTAGCTTAGATACCATGGTGATAGCATACACAACCATGATTAGATAGATAGATAGATAGATAGATAGATAGATAGATAGATAGATAGATAGATAGAT
>ML682003.1:254875-281406 GCA_007922195.1 Podocnemis expansa | reverse complement strand
GATAGATAGATAGATAGATAGATAGATAGATAGATAGATAGATAGATCTCCTGAATGTGGGGTTGGGTCCTCTAATTATTAAACCTTAGCTTAATTATTGCTCCTAAGCTGGGCCCCAAATCTATATACCTTCAAATGCTTCTTCACTATAGTTTTAAATGTTCCAAGAAAGGAGAATTCTACTTCCCTTGGGAGACAAATGAACACTCTAATAGTCTTTATTCTTGGCAACTTTTCCCCTCATATTCAGCTTGCAGTTAATGGTATTTTCCATGTCTTTCTTTTAAAATTTAAGTCGTATATTTTATAAGTTTCAAGTAACTCTACAGAAAAAAAAAAAAACAGTTGTCCTCCCCCCCCGCCCCCGCAAGTGACAAATGACTAAGAGGTTCATCTCTAATTAAAAATTAGCAGGCATGAGTTTTTGCCAAACAAACCCATACCATCTCCGGAACTTTTACAAATTAGATCTCATAATTAGGACTAAAGCTAATTACTAGAAAAATAACTAAAAAACTATTCTGGGACAACTGCTGGAGATCAAGAGGGTTTGATATAAATACTGCTACAATTTCACAATAAACAGCCAAATAACTGTCAGAAAGAGGGATTACATTTATAATGTCCGTGGAAAAACTTTCTGATGGACAGGGGATGGGATGAATCAATGTAAAGTGTTCTAAGATCATCAACACCATATAAACACAGGATAACATTAATGGTCAGTATTGCACTTCATTAATATGGATAAAATTATAACTCAGGTGACACTTTCATTCTCAGCCCATAACACAAGCAAATTTTAAGAGAGAAAGACAGTCATTTACTTGAAGAGCAAAGGATATTTCAGGCTACAAGATCATGATGTAAATCCCACTGGAGCCAATGGAATCTTGTCCCTGACCTCAGTAAGAATCTGATCAGGGCTGAAGTGAGCTTAAGGTGAGGTTTTTAAAAGAAGAGCTCTTAAAAGAGCACAAATACAGCTGACATCCGAAAGGAGTTGGACCTCTAACTGCCCTAGGGTATGTCTATTTTGCTGTGACTTAGAGATAAATGCAATGGGATTGACTGAACAGGCTGTGGAGGCCCATTCAATGGATCCTGGGAGTGTTGTCCAGTCAATGCTATTAATTGACCTCTCTAAAAGGTGTAAGGTTGCATCAAAAAGAGGATGTCTCCCATTGAAACAGTGTTGTGAAGAAGCTGCAGAATGGACAGGAGATACTCAAGCTACATTATGTAGACTCTTCATTTTTAGCAGTAGCCCCTGTGGAATACTAGAAGGTATGTGGTGTTTCTCCAGCCTGGATTTCGGTTCAGTAGAACTGTTGGCTCCCACTAGGTCACTTCTTCCACATGTTAATGACCCTGCAAGTTATATAAGTCCCTCAGGGACACTGAACTTGAAATATCTAATTCACTTTCAGATCATTCTTCAGATTTTGGCCTTGTCACTTGCCACAAACTGATATCTACCCAGGCCCTTATGTAACCTCAAGACCCTCCTGTGTGACAGGCCAAAGCTACTGTCCCCATGGGGAACTGAGGTACAGAGAGATGGAGCAAACTGCCCAAGATCAAGCTACACATCTGCAGTAGAGGAGGCAACTGAAACTAGGTGATGTAGAAATCAGAATTAGGTTTCTCGGGAGCCCTTCTTTCTCTTCTCTTTTAGGCTCTTCAGTTTTCACAGACTGAAACCCAGATCCAGTACACCAGAGAAAACCAATGTCTCCGTAATTTATTTCAACTGAGACCTGAGGTGGCCAGCTCTGCGTGTTCATTCTTTGTGTCCATCTAGTCACTGGCCTCTCTGCTGAGACTGCCGACACATAAGGCTGTCAGCTCTTTCCAGTTGGTGCGGTGGTTTTCTTTGCTTACATTTGTCCACTAGAAATGGGGCTGGAGGCCACCAGTTGAGGTCATTTATCCTATGTCCTACTGCCTGTAAAAATAGAGCTGCATACAAACCAAACACTTGGATTCTAACAACCCTGGGTTTTGAGGAAGTTGAGATCTGGACCATGCCCCCAGTTAACATCACTATTGCTTATAATGGGACACACCTATTGTATTTGGGTGCTATAAAGAAAGAAAAGGAAGCTAACAGAAAGGAAAGTAGTATGGTCTGGTGGCTAGGGCATGAGGCTAGACCTTGGCAGACTAAGGCTCAGTTGCCTCCTCTACTGTAGATGTGCAGCATGATCTTGGGCATTTTGCTCCATCTCTCTGTACCTCAGTTCCCCATGGAGACAGTAGCAGTGGCCTGTCACACAGGAGGGTATTGAGGATACATTAAATGGTGTCAGGAGCTTAGATGCTACAGAGGCAAGCAGCACAGAGAGATGAAAATGAACCTCAGTCCAACGAACCTAGAGGCCGTGGAGCTGGAACTCTCTTCTTGATGTTCTCCCTGTACCCATTCAAGTGAAGAGAAACAAAATGCATGTGCTTCCAAGTGTGGAACTTGTGAGAAGAGGGTGAAACAACATGTGCTTCCAGAGCAACCTATTGGCCACACAATGCAAAGAAAAGCTCTTGCAATAAAGTTATCAGATGAAACTAGGTGGGTGGACAGCAGTGAGTCCAAGTGGCAGGTCTTCTATGTTGGTGTGAAGAGAGGAGAGGCTGACAAACCCAGCCCACTTCTGACAGCTGCCTCACAAGTTTACGGCTAGTCATGGGCAGGGTAGAGGGATGAGAAACCCAAAGCCAGGCAACTTATCTCTTTTCTATGCTGCTCCACAGCTTCTTTAGCATCTTTGAACCTTGTGCACAAACATTGGAATATCCTGCTACAACTCCAGGATATCCCTTCATTCCACAGCTTCTAATGACTTTTAATCAATGGGCCTTTCACTCCATTCCCCATCCCACCCTCCCTTTTCTGCCTTTTACTGGGAGGCTACTGTCTTTTTCTCCCTCTGTTCCTAACGTCTGCTTTGGTGTACGGTGAACTCCCCCTGGTAAATTTGTCATAGACAGGATTTTGGCAGGCTGCCCCTCTATTCTCCATGTGAGATGTGTCATTATCGCTGGGAAAATAAGCAATATTTTTTACCATTATTTCTCTCTCCCTTACCCCTCCTCATCACAAAGCTTTCCTTAATCTCCTTTTTCCCTCTGCCTGTCTGTTGTGTCTTTCCCATTGGCACAACAAAATAAAAAGAAAAGAGGAAAAAAATGAAGTGAAAAACTTGCAGTAAATCAAGGATGTGTTTAAACTGAATAATTTATTAGAAGGAGACATCACTGTGCTGGTTGCAGAAATGCAGAGAACCTGAAATTGAATTGATCAATTGACTAAACAGCCATTTCTCACACACTGTTCCCTACTGGAAAGCCATCGGCCTCCGATTCTTAGAGTCGCCTGGGAGAGAGCATGGCTGGCTTTATTGTTTTAAAACATAGATGCTCTGCTTTTCTTGCCTACTTTCACCTGCACTTCTGCTAAATCCAAATCCAAATTAACATCCTCTGCTACTTAGAGGCATATATGTTCTGCAAATGTCTTGAGAGCACTATGTACTGAAAAGTTCCTCTGATCAAGAATTAAGAGAAAATCAGCTGAGACTCAACATTTTTCTTCAGAAATCATTTTTAAAAAGTGTTCTTCAAAATGTATTAGAAATATCTTCATATGGCTTCTTTTTAATTTCAGTGATTTTTTTAAAGACAGTTATTCAATCTCTTCCCTTATGTTGGTTTATGAGAACTAGAAAGTGAAACTGAATATAGAGAGCGAGTGAAACTGGCCAGTCGACTTTCACTATCCAAGCTGAATGAAACACAAAGAGAGAGAGGTTAAAAAAGCAAAATTCACTTTTTAATTTCTTGTCAGTTTCATAAATGAACATGCTATATGTCTCCATAGGTGAGGATCTTTTTTTTTACATTTTATATTTTATATTTACATTGTTCTTTCAACCTGGTTAAGTGATGTTCAAGGGCATGTAGAGTTCTCCAATGAGGAGCAATAGAAAAGACTGGAATTATTTAACTAGGAGAGGAGAAGAACAAGGGCGGACATGATAAAAATGTATATCAGATAGCGAATGTTATAGAGAAGGCAGCTCTCAATCAGTTTTAATTCAGAGTTCACAATAACACATGAAACAGAGGACATTCAAAGCAGGTGGAGGGTGGAAAATTCAAAACTAGGCAAAGAAAATACTGTCTCACACAATGCACTATTGGTCCTTGGAACTCAATGCCATGAGGTATCAGTGAAGCTAGAAGATTAACAGGATTTACCAGGGCATTAGGAATCTACATGGATAATAAAAATATTCAGACTTATAGTAGCAAATTTCAAGAAAATAAAACAAGAATTTAGTTAGAGGCATAATCTCCAGGCTTCAGGTATCAGTCAACCTCTATTTAACAAGGCATAGGAAGAAATTGCCATGGGGGCAAATAATATCATAACTTCTTATTGCACAGTCACTTTCACCATTCGCTCACTGGGTCAATGCTGGAGGAAGGTCCAAAATTGGATGGGCTGGTCTGATTCAGTGCTGTAGTTCTCCTCTTCCTACATTACACAGAGCCCTGCTAGTCAATGCCCGACCTTTCAGACAGACTAACAGTTCAGCAGTTCTGGATCAATAATGCTGACTGCTATAGTTGAGAGGATCAAAGCATAATTGTGGGACTGGTTCAAAAGGAGATCAACAAATCACTCTGCCATCCTGGTGTCTAACTTTATGGACAACATTTCTTAAACTTCAAGCTTAAAAACTAAGAAATTTGCTTTAGAAACCAGCAAGTCCAGTTAAAGGCCAAACCTATATATCTGTATGACAAACAGAGGTGTGAAAAATCTGTACCCAAGCAAAATACAGTTCCACTGACCTCGTCCTAGTGTACACAGTGCTATGCCAATTGGAAGATTTCTCCTGTTGATATAACTATTGAGTCCTGCAGGGGTGGATTAGCTATCCTGGGAGATGTTTTCCTGTCAGAGGGTATGCCTACATTGAAAAGGTTGTTTTTTTTAAAATTTATTTATTTATTTTAAATAAGGAGGCTTGTTTCAAAGAAAACTTTTTACCTGTCTATGCAGGCATTTTGTTATTTCAAAATAAGCACTTTGTTATTTCAAAAAAACAAAGTGCTATTTTGAAATAACTAAGCCTGCTTTTATTTCAAAAGAACAATTCTTTTGAAATAGTTATTTCAGAAAAAAAAAAAATTCCAAGCCACAGAACTGGTTTGTTTGTTTGTTTGTTTGTTTTTTCAGAATGCTGGCCTTGTCTTTTTCCCTGCCTTCCCCTATTTCAAAGTAGAGAGTCTTCACAAGACTCCTATTTTGAAATAATAGATTCCAAATAATGGTATTTCAAAGTAATTATTTCAAAATAAATTCAAAAAATTTTTTTTGAAATAACTATTTTGCAATATCTTTGGCAGTGTAGACCTAGCCAGTGTAGTAGTGTTGTGTATTTTTTTTTTCCTGCAGGCTACTGAAGCTTTTAAAGTGTAGACCAGGCCAAAGAGAAAAACCCTGCATCTTTCAAAATGATCCTTTAGAAAATGAAATGACAAAAGCAAGGGACAGATTGTTTCCTTTAATAGATACTCAGTGAAATTGCAGCAGAGGAGCACTTCCAAATAGAAAATCTCTCAGGCTCACTAGGACCATATAAATACCCTGTATTCACTCTCCCCTTCCTACCTAATAGGTGGAGTACTAACCTTTGACAAGAGAGGCTTCTACGAGGCTAGCTAAGAACATTTTTCACACAGCCTATGGCTTGATACCACAGCCCAGAGGAGCTTTTACTTGTATAGTTCAGCCAAGACTGAAGCCTGTATAGCCCAATTAATAATAATAATAACTTTTATTTCACTTTTCATCACAAAGTACAAGGCTAGAAAAGATCATTTGATTATCTAGTCTGGCCCCTGTATAGCACAGGCCATTGAACTATTAAAATAATTTTAAATTACAGCATATTAAAGAGAACCTCAAAAGCACAGTATATGATTTAAAAAGAACTAGAGCTCAAAGCGCTTTACAAAAATATGTCAATGACATTTTACAGTAGGGAAACTGAGGCACAGCACAACAAGTCAATGATGCCCAGGATTTTCCACTACCTTGGGAACACTGCCAGGAGCAGCACCCAAGGGTCCTGAGTTCAATGCATTAATTGTTAGGCTGCACTGCCTCCCTGATTTGCTCTATTATTGACTTTTATTACATAAGCTTAAAAAAAACTGCAAAAACAGACTTCAGCATGAAACTGCTGAGCTGGAGCTGATTTGCAAACTTGACACAGTCAGACTGGGTTTGAATGGGGACTTGGAATCGTTGTCCCTGTTCACACATTCTCAGCGTCTAATCAAATGGTGCGGATGGGCCTCCTTTACCCTAACTGGATTGATTTTGCTAGCATTTGCCCTCCTCCATCTTGGCATGTGTATATATACCTCTCAAGTGTCGTTCCACTTCATGCATCTGACAAAGTGGATTGGAGCCCATGAAAGCTTATGCCCAAAGAAATCTGTTAGTCTTTAAAGTGCCACAGGACTTCCATTGTTTTTATTACAGGAGCAAGTCCAGACTCCAGTTTTAGACCAGCCCCACCCACTGTATTAGGATCTGTACAGACGCATTAACAACCAGTCCCTGCCCCAAAGAGTCGGCATTACAAGTACAAACAGATCCCAACAGGTGTACCTAACAAGTAGCAGGGTGAGAGTCAGAGGACAAGGGCACAAAAAACCAAGCAGATCTTAGCACAAGGAACATAATTTATGACTCACTACTTGGTCACCCATGAAGAGATGTGATTCTTGAATCTATTTAGTGTCTACATTCTTTGGGGGCAGGGACCTTGTTCTCTTCGAAAGGACCTAGACCATTGTGAATGGGCTATTTTATACAGTAAATGAGAACAAAAATGCCTTCAGGTTAATTAAACTCTGGTTTTCTGGATCAGAAACTGCATGAGTTAAATGATAAATTGCACTGTAAAAACACATGCTAACAATAGTCACTGGTACTTAGTATTTTGCAGACAAACATATAAATGCAGTGTTTCAAAATAAAAAATGCACACAAAAAGATTATGACAATTCCTGTGATTTCTCCTGGGGGAAAAACACAGAAGCCTCTATCATGTGACAAAGGGAAAGCATCACAGAGAGAGCTGTCTTGACCTAGAACTGAACAAGAAACTTTATGAGACTAAAGGAACAACTATGACCCCCAACCTTATTCTCTCCACCTCTGTACTGTGCTATGGTACCTGTATGGAGAACCTGCCTATACCTTCTGTCTGACTTCCTCCTCCAAGTTTAAAGAAACAGTGCACCTAACCTCAGATAGTCTTTTTTTACTTTATAATGAATTTTAAATAAAGACAAGAAATTATTATTGAAAAATAAATTATTGCTCCAGAGGAGTCACTGGCTTCCCCACTCGGCTATATTTCAACTCAGATTCTAAGGTCAGAAGGACCCAATATGATCATGTAGCCCGACCTTCTGCACAACACTGGCCTCAAAATCCCACCCATCCGCTCCTGTAATAAACCTCTGACCTATGACTGAGTTATTGAAGTCTTCAAATCATGAGAAGCCACTAACAGAGAATCTACTAGCAATTAGCTGTGTGTGCATTTGCGTGTGTGTGTGCGCCACACTACAAAAGGGGGGAGGGGGCATGCCCTTTAGCAACTGTGGTTCTTTTTTTCTTCTTCTTCTTCTTTTTTTTTTTTTTAACCTGCAAAGGGTTTTGTGTTCTGCCTATTAATTTCAATTATGACACCCCAAAGGTTTCAATGGGCTCAGAACTCATCTCAACTAGCTTGCCAGTTTTGGTGTTGGCAAATCTCATGATTTTATCCCATTTTGTGATACCAGGCATTCTTTAACTCCTCGCTCCTGGAGTCATGTTATTTCATAAGAATCTCAACTTTAATTTTTTAAAACAGCTTCAGGCCATCAGAATTGCAGAGAAATGTTGGAAACAATGACCCAAGTGCATCCAACAGGCTCAGAAACTAGAAGGGAGACAGAAATTAACTCACATTATCATTTTATAGAAATCTTTTTTTAAACCCAGTCTCATGAATTTTTGGAGTATGACTTATAACTTCTGAATGCTTGGGTTGGCAGTACTGGTTCCTTACCTAAGTCTCACAGGTGACTATCCTTAATATGACAATTCTGCAGGATTTGGAACCAGATGCAAATGTTACACCTGTTTCTTCTGTGGTAAGTACAATCAACAGTATGTATCACATACGGCCTCAGCAGGAGACAATTACATCCAGCAGAAATATTTTTTTAATCTTTTAGAAAGATTAGAATAGCTTGAGTTCAGAGTTCCTGGAAAACCCACAGGATTCTCCTGAAGTTATGAACTGAGGCTCTGTTTTGTTGTTCTTTTTGTTAATAAATCCCTTCTGAACTTTATTTATGAGTTTTGGGGAAAAAGTGTTCTAGACTGGAAGACTGTGTTTAGCTATTGTGCCCTTTTTCATGGGATATCTTCTTAGTGCTATTAGCCATGTGCTTTTAAAAATGTACCTTCATTTTAAGGTCTTCAGTGTAAATAGCTATGTCCACACGTACATCATTATTTTGAAATAAGTTATTTTGAAATGAGTTATTTTGAAATAAAGTCCTTATTTTGAAATATGTTAATGTGAATTAAGAAAATGTTAATTTGAATTAAGGGAAAAGCTCAAAGCAAAATAGCATGTCCAAACACAGTACCTGCTATTTCACTTTAGGAGAGAGGCACCATGGGAGGTGTGGCAAGATGGCCCCCTCCCTGGGCCATGCCCTCGCCCAATATAGGCTAAAAGGAAGGCACCCTGGGAAGGAGGAGGGCAAAAGTGTTATTTTGAAATAATGGTTATTTCGAAATAACATGTCCAAACGGCATTAATTCAAAATAACTGTTTCAAAATAACAGTCGTTTCAATTTAAAGAAGGTTTAAGCTATTTTGAAATGATGGCTCTTATTTCAAAATGACGGAGCCTGTCATTTCGAAATAAGAATACGTCGTGTGGACCTAGTCTCTTTTATTTCGAAATAATCAGTGTTATTTTGAAATAAAAGAGACGTGTGGACATACCCAATATGTAACCCTTAAACATGCCTTTAACTCCAAACCACTCCCAGACACCATCCTGCTTTCCGAAACCCAACCCCTCAAAAGATCATATCCCAAGCAGAGTTCCCAACCCATATAGGGAGAACTACCAGAGGCTTTATGGGTCTGTCTAAACTGGGGGCTGTGTTAAATCTACTTAACATGGTCGACTTTAACTCAACAGAAATTTGACCTTGTTTAGTCAACTTAGAGTATCCACACTGAAAACTCCTGTTGACTGCCTGTGTCCACACTGGCAGGTGCTAGGCTGACCCTTCCTCATGTCCAGGAACTTTGGGAGGAGGCCTGGAGGCCAATTAAGTCTGCTTAAGGGCTATTCCCTGTTTACACTGTCTTAAATCAACATAATAAGGTCGACTTAAGCCTTACATTGACCTTAAGAGGTGATGTTACTAAGTCGACTTAAAGAAGCCCCTAAGTTGACTTAATAAAAGCCCAGTATGGCCTCAGGGGTCTGTAGATTGACTTAAGCTTCCTAAGGTCAACCTAAGGTTCCAGTGTAGACACACACTATGAAATTCACTTGAGGCTTTGCCATCGGTTTTGATGTTACACGGAAGGTGCTCAGATACGATGGTGATGGGAAGCAATATAAAATCTCTAAAACAGATAAATGGAAAGAACTAATTTTTAAATGCACTTTTTTTTCCTATTTCCCTTTAAAGCCTCAGTACTGAGCATTGCTAAGGGTAGACACTATTTCAGTAGTTGTCAGGGCTACAGACCAATTATAGCCAAATGTAACTTTGACTTTGTCCCTACATGAACATTATCACTTTCCTTCAGATTTTCTTTTCCAATGGACCAGGCAGCTCAGACATGTACTGAGCCTTGCAAATCCTCTCTGAGCTCTGTTTGTTTGATAATCTGAATGCTTTATGCTTTGATACAAACCTTTAAAGATTCACTGAATCATTGGGAAAGCCTCTTTTCCTTCAGTGTGCTATCCACATTCACCTCATCAAAGCAGCCCTCTTCCTTCCTCATTTATTTTCTAATATCTCTAAATGCTTCTTAGCTTGCCCCACTTAAGGGATGGGAAGAAACATAACCAAATAGTCACAAAATTTATTTAGGCCAGGAAAGGATCAAGAATTCCTCTTTAAAAAAAAAAAAACCCTTAAACTTCCTTTGTACCTAGGAGGTTCTGACTTTCTTAATTTCTGATTTTTGTGCTGTTTGTGCCATCTTTTGGATTAGCCTCAGATCATGAACACAGTTAGTTGCTTGTGTTTAGAGAGCACACTATGAACAAAGGATCTGGGCTATTTAGCATCCTGGGCTGAGAATAAAAGAACGCTGACAAAGACTAACGGTGGATTTGAAGAGTGTTAAATGTCCACTTCTTCAAGGGTTTTTCACAGGTTCATAGAGTCCAAGGCCACAAGGGACCAGCATAATCAGCTAGTCTGGCCTCTGGTACAGCACAGACAAAGACTCTACCTAGATAATTCCTGTTTGAATTAGATCATTTCTTTCTTTTTTTGGGGGGGGGTCCAATCTTCATTTAAAAGCTGCCAGTGGTGGAGAAACTATCATGGCCCTTGATACTTTGTTCCAATGGTTAATTAAACTCGCTAAAAAAATTACCGTTTATTTCCCCCCTGAATTTTTCTACCTTGAATTCCAGCTGTTGTATCTTATTATAACTTTTAGTCTGCTAGATTGAAGAACCCGTTGACAAATATTTGTTCTCCATGTAGACATTTATAGACTGTGATCAACTCACCTTCTCCTTGTTATGCTAATAGATTTAACTCCTTGAATCGATCACAATGCAGCATTTTTCCCCCAATATTTTATTCATTCTTTTGTTTCTGCTCTGAACCCTCTCCAATTTTTCAACATCCTTCCTGAAATGAAGACACCAGAACTGAACACAGAACTCCAGTAATGGTTACACAGTACTAAATACTGGAGAGGTAACATAACCTCTCTATGCCTATGAGAATTTCCCTGTTTACCCATCCAAAGACATTATCCCTTTTGGTCACAGTATTGGACTGGGAGCTCTTGTTCAATTCACTATCCATCCCTGCCACCAAATGTTTTTCAGAATCATTGCTTTGGATAGATTCCTCCATCCTGTAAGCCTACATTCTTTGTTCCTAAATGAATACATTTATATTTAGCCATTTTAAAATGCATATTTTTGCTTGTCTCCAGTTCACCAAGCAATCCAGGTCGCATTGTATCAGCAACTTGCCCTCTCCATTATTTACCACGTCCACAGTATTAATATGTTTTCTTTTAGGTCACTGATAAAAAAGGTTAAATAGTCTAGGGACACGGATTGAATCTTGTGGGGACCCCTTAGAAACAAACCTGCTCAATGATCATTTTCTCATTCACAGTGACATTTTGAGAGCTGGCAGCTAGCCAACTTTCAATCCACTTAACGTGCATCTTGTTAATTGTGTTTCATTCTTGTTTTTCATTAAAAAAAGCTGCAGTATCAAATCAAATGTCTTAAGTGTAAGTATATTACATCAACCCTCTTAGTGTTGTCAACCAAACATCTAATCTCATCAACGAAAGAGATCAGGTTAGTTTGACAGGCTCTATTGTCTATGAACCCATGTTGATTGATACATTATTCTTCTTAATGCTTTATTTATGAAGTCCTGTGACAACTGTTTTATTATTTTGCCCAAGATCAATGTCAGACTGACAAGCCTATTATTATCTGAGTCATCTTGTTTCAATGGGAGTTAAGTACCTCAATATCATTGAGGATCTGGGCCTAAGTGACTTGGAAGCATGAGTCCCATTGGCTTTTAGTGGGTTGCTAAAAATAAGCTCTTCTGAAAGTCACACAGATTTATTCAGGTGCCTAAACAAGAGTTAAACTGCTTTGAAAATCTTGTGGATGTTGAAAACATTTTAAAACCTGGTCCATAATATCGAGGATACTTTGGGCATTTAAAGTTTCTCACACTCATCTGGCATTGACCATAGCTCCATTCCACCTTTTGTCAAGACCAGAAAGAAGTTTTGGGAAGAAGGGGCGAGGTTTTAATGCTATCAGTGTATCAGTAGGAAAAACAGAAATTGTAATAATTACAGAGGGGTTAAACTGGAACCTTTTCAATAAACTCACTCCTTCCCTTCAGAGTTAGCAGTTTAAATAACAAGGTCCCTACAGCTCTATCATCCCTGTCTTTGCATTTAATATCCCTATAACCTGAATAATGAGCTTTTACAACCTCAGAATCTAAGTCTCTCATCACCAGTAACATCGTAGGCCCAGTCCACCCTTAAAATCCACATCAACTAGCTATATCAGTTAAGGATGTGAAAAATCCACACTCCCAAGCAACTTAGCTATGACAGTCTAACCACTAGTGCAGGGGTCTCAAACTCATGGCCCGAGGGTCACATGCGGCCCATCAAGTTATTTCTATTGGCCTGCAATGACACTCTCGCTATCAATATTTGAAATACTGTTGTATGAAAAGGTTTCAGTGGTGCAGCCCTTGGGCTACCATACTAGTTCCCAGGTGTGGTGTGGCCTTTGGGCTAATGTACTAGTCCTTGTGCGGCCCTCGTGGTGATTTGAGTTTGAGACCCCTGCACTAGTGTAAACACAGCTGAGTCAAGGGAAGAATGCTTCCATAAACTTAGCTACCAGCACACAGGGAGACTGTGCGATAGAAAAAACCCTCTTGGTATATGGTGTGTCTACAGGGTTATGCGGCATAGCTACAATGACATTGATGCACTGGTATAGTCCATGTAGTGTACAGACAATCGCGTAATAGTGGCTTCTGAGATGACAGGAAAACCAATAGTGTATCATACCTCTTTCTTTGCCTGATTTCTCCACTTCTTGCAGTTGGTATTTTGACCACAAAGGATGCACACTGAGGGATCATGAGCTTTGGTTTACTCACCTCACCTGTGGATTAGGCCCTAAATAGTCTGAGGAGTGCAGAGCTTTCCAGCTAGCTCAGTCCAGTTCCATCAAGCAATCCTTGGGAAAATCATGTGCAAGACAGGAAGGTTGAGGAGATCATTAGGTTCCCTGTATAATTTCTACTGCAGATTCTGTCCTCGGACTTAAGTAAATAGACTGGCAGACCCTTGCTTCTGGATCATTCCCAAGGTGACAGCCATAGGTGTAGACTGTTCTCAGATCCATGCACAGACTGTGCATACAGTAAATATGAGGTGTAAGGACAAGGACAATCATGAGTAGGAGAGAAGTAGAACGCAGGGCTTCCAAACCTCAGGATCTAGCAGGACAAGCAACTAACGAAGTTGGTTTGAAGGCCATGAAAGAACTGTCACGTCAGTTGGCACACCGTTTTTAACATTCACTGAACAGGCAGGGAATCAGGAAGTTACAGAAATCTTTGTCGTCTGGGACATTTGCACATTGCTGCTAAAATACTTTATGGTGTGAATTCCTGAATGTTATGCAAATAACAACTATGAAGGCTGTGAAACCAGTGAAGTTGTTGCAAGACAAATGCCTTCAAGAACTAACTTTTTCTTCTTTTCAGGAACTTTATTAATGAGGAAAAGAAAAGCAAGGAGTCTTGTGGCACTTAAAGACTAACAGATTTATTTATCGCATGAGCTTTCGTGGGAGAATACCCCACTTCATCAGATGCTTTGAAGAGTGAGAACTTACAGAATTGGATGAAAATAAATGTAGCGGAGTGTAAGACATGGGATCAGGTCATACTGCAACAGCAAATCAGAGCATTTATAAGGATTCAAACTCTAGGAAACAGCACACAGAGGGAGGGTGAAGTCAAATTACCTGTTATAATGTGGCAAGAATCCATAGTCACGATTCAGCCCTGCTTTCACACAATTTAATTTGCATATTAGTTCAATTTCGACTGTTTCTCTTTGAAGTCTTGATGTCCCACTGATTTTTTTGACAAGGGTAAGTGTTTGACAAGTGTAACACAGGCTGTTATCATCGTGTCCCTGGAATTGTTTTCAAATTCGATAGATTTTAAGGGCAGAAAGGACTGTTATGATCATGTAGTTTGTTGTCCTGCAGCACACGGACTAGTGAATTTCACCCACTGAGCACTGAGCCAAACAACTTGTGGTTAAACTAGAAAATAGCTTTTAGAAAGATATCTGTTCTGGATTTAAACATTTCAAGTGATGGGAGAATTTGCTACATCTTGAAGCTGTTCCAATAGTGAATTATTCTAACTGATTAAAAAAAATCCCTCTTACTCTTACTTTGAAATTTCCTGACTTCATTTTTCAGTCACTAGATCCTGTTACAGCTTGTCCTGTTAAATCAGAGCACTCTAGCATCAGATATTTTCTCCCTGTGTACTGATGAACCATGACTAAATTACCTCTTAGCCTTCTCTTTAAAAAGCTACAGAGCAGCTCCCTCTTTGTGCTAGACCCAATACTTCTGAAGAAGATAGAAATGTCAGCAAGGGTTGACTTTCAGATATGGTCAAAATTCAGAATTTCCATCTCACTACATAATGAAATTTGGATTTTTCCTAAATCAGAATGAAAGGCCAGAATCTCAGATATTTTTGCAAACCAAAACAGTCCAAAATTATTTTGTTTTTCTTACTGAAATGTTTCATTTTGACCTTATCACTTTGACCATATGTTATATTGAAATGCTTTGATTTGTATTAAGTTACAGTACAAGATAAAAATAAAAATTCAAATGTATTCAGTGTTGCTGCTGTGTTGTCTCAGGATATTAGACAAGATGGGTAAAGTAATATCTTGTATGGGGCCAACCTCTGCTGGTGAAAGAGACAAGCTGTTGAACTTACACAGTTGTTCTTTGGTCCTGGAAAATACGTCCTGAGTGTCATGGCTAAGTAGAAGAGGGAACAAATTGTTTAGCATAAATCATAGAATGGAAGAGCTGGAAGTTACCTTGGGAGGTGACCTAGTTCAGCCTCCTGCTCCAAGCAGGGCCATCTCCAACAAAATCATCCCATCCAGAGCTCTGTCAGGCCTGACCTTAAAAATTTCTAAGGGCGGAAATTCTGCTACCACCCTAGATAACCCATAGTTGACGCATGCTTCAAGGGATCATTGAAGATGAAGTTGCCTAACACCTCTTTAGTCATAGGAAAGAATGAGCAGGGGTGGGAAAAGTAGCTGTGACGTGGGGGTAGGAGGTGGATGGGTGATTGTTAGTGAATTATGGATCGTTGTAATAAGCCGTAAATTCAGGGTCTCTAATCGGTTCACGATTTTTAGTGATTAGCACAGTTATTAATTTAAGCTACAGCATTTGCCTTCTAAAAAGGTTGTACAGATTTCCTCTGAGGAGAAATACTGAGGGAATAGATATAAACTGATTGTTTTGTGAAAAAAAGTGTTCATCTGGGGTGATAGAGTCTTGTCATTGCAACTAATGCCTTTTGAGACCAAGGAATTTTTACCTGCTTGGGCTTTCCCGGGAATAAATGAAAGGATTCATACAGACTGTTTGGCACATCTGAGATAATATATATGGCCATAAGCCTCTTTCGAGCTGTTTGGAGCAAGAACTTTCCCAGCATTGCCACTTAAACTGATTACAAGACAACCCAGTTATCAACTAGAATGTAAATGAAACAACATTACCTCCCAATAAACTCACCCCCCTCGCCAGACATGGGCATTCTTTATACAATATTATGCTTAGGTTTTTTATATTTTCAAATCCACAATTATCCAGTTAATCCAATCTCAGAAACCACTAATTTACAGTAAAAAAACCAAAGTTTTTGTCAGATAACAGTCATTCGATAACCGTAAATGTTCCAGAAATAGGCAGGATTTACTTATAAACTCTGGAGAAGATGGAGAAAGACAGCTTCGGCTCAAAGAGGAAGTGGTGTATAGGATAAATCATGTCTCTCAGCATCACATGCTACCAGAACAAGGGACAACTCAATGAAATTATTAGCTGGCCAATCTAGAGGAATTAAAACTAAAAGCTTCTGCAAAGAACAGAGAGTGGGTCTGCAGAATTTAGTTCTGTGCAGGAGGTGTATTGAATCAAACATGATTAAAAAAATACCTGAGGAATTTTATAACTGATTATAAAATTTATTATCATATATGTTAGTTTAAGGGAAATCAACTCTCATGCTTCAGTGCATAAGAACCCAATGAGGGGTTGGCAGCACTCTCTGCTGGACATTTGCCTCCTGGTAGTGTTTTTGGGGAGTAGCTCAAGAGGTGCCACTTCTACAGCCCGAGCTCCATCCTTCCTTCTCCAGCTGCTCATCCCGCCAGCTGGACACCTGGCTGTATATCCTTCTTTCCTGGGGAATGTTTCACTGTCCCATCTCTGCCCTTCTACTCCACAATACAGAGACAATTCTGCCATCACTCCACGAGCAGTTGGGGGTGGGCAAGGAGGGACTCAGGCCCACCTACTTCTCTGGACCCTGGTCCAGGCATCCAATATGCAGTGACCTTTGCAGCATCTCTCCCCCTAAGTCCTCAGTGTGTTCCCTGGGCCCCTTCCCTGCAGCCCCAGTACCTTGTCTGTCCTTGAATAAGGAGCCTGTCTCCCATAGGCCCCTAGTATCAGCCACTACATTGTCCTGGGTGCTGCCTCCTTCAGGCAACCAATTTCTCCTGCTCAAGCTCCCAGAATGGACAGATTGTGCTGGCTTTCCTGCTCCCTTTTGTACACAGCTTCTAGGCCCTGATTGGCTTACCCAACACTCTTGCCTATTGGATATTCTTCTCCAGGCCCTCTTAACTCCTTACAAGCCAGAGCACGGCAGCTGCCCCATCACAAACCCCAATAGAAAAGTCCAAAAGAATGTAATAGGCATGAAACCAACAGGATTCTCTAGAAAATATGAGTTCTAACAGAAAAAAATTACTCAGTATTCTGCAGAGAAACTCTATCTTTCTCTGGGTTTTTTGACCCTTCCTTTAAATTTCTACTGCAGCAAGATATTTTTCTGCTCAGTTCAACAGATTGCTCCATCGAAATCTATAGAAAAATTATTATTTTCCATCCAGCTCTGTAAGATTTTCTGTGCAGAGGTCAGAAAGGAGCCTGTCAACCTACTGCAAAACTGTGAATTCATCTTCCTTTGCTGCACTAGGTGCTGGGCAGTGCAGAAGGCTGGCTAATGAACTACTTGCTTGAAGGCCTAGTTTACACCTATAAGACAAGACTTGCATTAAGTGAGGAGAAAAGGGTCTGTTGGTTGATAGAAACACTGATGCTGACTCTTCCTCCCAATCCAGCCCCTGCATGGACCTGTGGCTGGGAATAGGGATGGTAAAAGAGCTACAGGGGATAAGAGGGGGTGGAGAAGCAGTGTAGGTCTGATGTAGGAGTGTGAAGGGCATGCAAGTAGGTGAAGCAAGGGGTGGGGGAGTGGTTGCAGCACTGACTACTGCTAGGGCATCTCTCATACATTAGATCTTTTCTCATTTATGCCAGAGGCATCTTCCCCCCCACTGCCAGCAGCCTAAAACTCAGAAGGTTCAAAGGCATCTTTTGCTCTCCTCCCTCTGGGCCATTCCTTCCGTTCTGGACCACTTGTGAGACACGGCCTGAAATCACCCCAGTGTTTCTGAGGTGAGTGCAGCCAAAGTGCATTTAGCAACTGGCATCAGCTTCCCACAAGAGCCCTGACCCAGCTCTGTCCCATTTCAGCACTTTGTTGGTTAAGACTAAAGCAATCTGCATTCAACTCCCAGCTCTGCTGCAGCCTGCATGTGTGACAGTATCTCTGGGCCTCAGTTTGCCATCTGTAAAATGGGGTAATATAATTCCTTACCTCTAGGGCAGGGGTCTCAAACATGTTGCCCACAGGCCACATGCAGCCCCTAAAGCTATGTACTGCGGCCCGCGGTGACACAATCATTACTAATATGTGCAATATCACTGTATGAAAAGGTTTTAGTGGTGAGGCCCTCAGGCTAATGTACCAGTCCTCATGGTGATTTGAGTTTGAGATGCCTGCTCTAGGGAGTGTTGTGTGGATAAATACATTAAGGATTGTGAGGAATTCAGAGACTATGGCAATGGTTTCCATATAGATCCCTAATACAGTTTTGGAGTTCCTAGTGTTGCTGTCAGTGCTAGCGTCCTCTGGTTCCAGTTTCATTCCCTAGCTAACCACAAGGAGCCAAAGACAGCCCTTCGTGACTGTATGGCTTTGCTTCTTGTCCCTTTGGCTATGTAATCAAAAAAACAAACAAAAAATAAACAACAGATTTATATTTGGTACAATTATTATACATTGCAGTAGGTAGCCAACTGTTGACTTAATAAATAGGTAAATCTTACACATCCCAAATAACACAGAAGTCCTGATCTTCAACCCATAATATTTCTTGACAGCAATAGATTTGTAGGTTGTACTCATACTCCTCTTGGTGTGGTCTGTCCAAAGGAATTTGCTCCATACCTTTGTACAAAGAAAACCCCAGTGTACATCCGAGCATCAAAAACACTCCGGGCAAGTTGAGAGATGAAAGTGGTGTTTAATTCAGCATATAAAACAATATTTGAGTGCAACAAGCTGCTGAGAAAGAAATAATTCTCCAAACATTTGGAACACCTTTTGGGGGAGGAATTGCCAGATGTCGAGCTGTTAAAGCTTACCATATGTCTGCAAAAAGCCTCGGGAAGCAAAGAAATCATATTCTGGAGTCATCGCTACCCCTTCTCCCTCCTGCTTAATGCTTTTTTCAAAATCAGCAAGAGCAGAATGGACAGCAGCTATTCCTGAATGTATGTCTAACTCTGAGAAAGCAAGTGAGAACAAATCCTGTCTTTCCCTCCATAGCAACAAAACCTATGCATCTAGAATAGATTGGGTGCGATTCCACCATAAAAGGGAAGAATTTGGGGACTCTGAAGAAAGGACACCCTGCATACTGCAGATAGCTTCTCCGTATGGCTTTTTGTACCTTGACATACAGAAGGGTTTGGAGGTAGGGACAGGAAAAGGGAAGATCCATAAATCTTTGCTCCCTGCAGAGGACTTGACCCAAACTCCATTAAAATCAGTTCAAATGGTCTTGTTAACATCACTAGGCTTTGGATGAAACTGTTAAGGAAGCTGAAGTGCATGTAGACACCTCTAAAGGCATGAGGTATTGGAGTACTGGAGGACAGAACTGGACTGCTGACTCCACTTTTGGGCACCCCACCACATGAAGGATATGGACAAACTGGAGAGTTCAATCGATGGCAATGAAATGATTAGGGGGCTGGAGCACCTGACTTATAAGGAGAGGTTGAAGGACATAGGCTTTTTTAATCTGCAGAAGAAGAGTGTGTTTGCATGGGAGGGATGTTTGATAGCAGTCTTCACTACCTGAAGGGGGGATCCACGGAGGATGGTGCCAGGCTGTTCTCAGTGGTGGCAGAGGATGGAAGTAGTAGGAATGGTCTCAAGTTGCAGTAAGAGAGGTCTTGGATGGATATTAAAGAGCTTTTTCACTAGGTGGGTGATGAAGCACTGGAACGGGTTACCTTGGGAAGTGGTGGGATATTCATCTTAGGAGGTCAGGCTCTTATGCCCTGGCTTGGCAAAGCCTTAGCTGGGAGGATTTAGTTGGGTTTGGTCCTGCTTTGAGCAGGGGGCTGGACTAGATGACCCCCTGAGGTTCCTTCCAACCCTGATTTTTTGTGTGTCTATGAAGTCCTTGTGTGAAGTTGGTGAATGGTTAAGGGAAACTATCCAGTATGAGATTTCCTCATGTGCACAGTCCCAAGTATGGATAATCTGCTTTGGTTAAGTGACCAGGAGTCCAAAGGGGCCTCATGAGCTGTTATTATTTGAATGATCTGGTATTAAAGACGAAGTATCATAAATAGTATCTAATCAAGTGGGGAGTGGTTATATAGCTAGAACCTCAGACAAAGTGACTAGTTCTCATCATCGTCCTCTAATCAATGGGATCCAGATTGTTGTTGCCTCATAAAACAAGGCATTCACCGCTTCTGTATAATTTACTGAGTATCTAAGACGAATAATAGAACAACAGCCTTATGATTAACATCTACACGCCCCATCCAGTATCTGTGATTAAGGCAGAGGAGCCATTGAAGTCAGTGATGGAGGAGTGGTGTAGCAGGGCCCTGCGTTTTTAATGCCAGCTATATTCTTTATGAAGGGCTTTGAACGCTGACATTTCACAGGACAGAGGCTGTTACTTTATGGATTAGAGAGAGATCATTGTTTATGAAGTACTTAAATAGGGGGCATTTTGTTTATGGTTTCCCGGCCCTCTCTCCGCAACACTGGAGAGTCACTGGGGATGAATATATCGAGAGCAGGGCATAAAGCCCATGGGCTGTAAAAATCCCTTCCTCTGGAAGCCAGAGGGAACTGGTAAAAGAACCAAGGAGTCTGGTGGCACTTTAAAGATTAACGAATTTATTTATCACATGAGTTTTCCTAGGAGAAAATCCCACTTCACCAGATGCTGGAAGATGGGGAATTTACAGAATGGGAACAAAATAAATGCAGGGAAGTCACAGGATCAAGTCAGACTGTTACAGAAAATTGAAGCAGTTGTTTGGATTCACAAAGTGAAGTACAGAATCTAGCAGGGATGTGGGGCGTGGGGGAAGAAAAGCAAAATCAATGACCTGGTGTCTCTCTTCTGCAAAGCTCAGCCGGAGACACACCTCTTTGCAAAGGCTTTACCCTCATCACAGACTCCATCTAAAGGCGACCAAAAACTTTCCATTGTCTTCCATGGAAAGCCATGGACCTAGCTTCTGAGCCAAAGCCCAGTGAAATGAAAGGAAAGGGCTCTAAAGAGTATGAAGGACTATTCTTTTTCTCCAGTTTTGCATGCCTGTTAGCAAAGGAGGAGCTGAGAAAATAACACATACTTGGGTTATGGTAATGTGGCGTTCAGTCCTGTTTGTGATATTTGGACAGCATGCTGCTGGATGCTCTAGGACAGTAGTTCTCAACCTTTTGTCGGTTGTGACACACTTGGTGGCATATCATAACTCTATAGGATGCACCAGCCCACCCATACACCTGTCAAATCCAACAATCTCCCCTGCTCTCTGCAGCACACTAACCATGAAGTGGCGACACAGTAATGTGGCCCAGCACAATAGTTGAGGAGTGCTGCTCTAGGATTTCCTGCATATTGCATGAATTTAACAGCTTTAATGCCCACCATGTTCTAGGTCAGAGCCATCCAACCCGTGGCTCTAAACAATGCCTTCAAGGGAGACTATGCAAAGAAGAAAAAGACCTATTTGATGGTCAACTAAAATGTGCTCCCTAAAATATTGTATCAGCCCCACATGGGTGATGGAAGGTGCATCACAAACCTTGTTGTTCCCCCTTTTCGAACAGTGGCAGCTCTCCTCTGAGCTGGAGATGCTCTAAGCAGTAGTGGTCGTCTCCCCATGTTAGCTGTTCTGTCCTCTCGGTGTTCAGATTTATAAGGCAACACCTACTGAGAAGACAGGGAGGAAAGTGGGTTGAAGGGCATATCATCTATAAGCAGAGTCATCAGGATGGTGATGGTTACTGTATGAAACGGTAGTTGCCAATTTTCATCTGTTTGCATGAGCTATCCAGCACCTTCTCTTCTTTCTAACAATTATTAGCTCATCAATTGCTTGTAGCTGATGGACGGACAGAATCCTAGGGTATGTCTACACTAGCAAATAAGGAGGCTTAATCCGGACTAATTTGATCTCTGTCTACACTAGGCTTTGCCTAGTTCGAACTAAAAAAATATTTTAGTTCAAACTCAGCAAAGCTTAATTCAAACTAGTTAGTTCAAGTGGTAAGTTCGAACTAACTGCTTAGTTCAAACTTATTTCAAAATTTCGTTCAAACTAGGATGATGTACTCACGCTAGTTCAACCTAAATAAGTTCAAACTAGCGGGTAGCTTGAGCTAACCACATGTTTTTACTTCAAACTAACTTGTAGGTCAAACTAGCCACACTTTCTTAGGTTGAACTAAAAAGTCAGTTCAAACTGAAAAAAGCACGGCTAGTTCGAACTGAAAAGTTAGTTCGAATTAAAAAAACGTGGTTAGCTTAAATTGACTTCAAACTACTTAGTTTCGACTAAGCAAGTCCAAACTAAGCTTTAAACATAGACATGGCTCTAGAGGCACCTGTGGATAGGACATTTGTTTCTGGTGGTTAGGGCACTAGCCTGGGACTTGGAAGTCATGGGCTCCATTTCTTTCTCTATCACAGATTTTGGGAATTTCTACACTGGCCCTGAAGACATAGATTTCAGCTTGGGGAGACATATTCACACCGCCTCTGATGAAGCTAGCACACTAATAATCCAAATGTAGTTGTGGCATTGACAGGACTGACTAGCTGGCCAAGTTCACGCCTATGGGATCAGACGGGATCATGCACAGGTTGTGTAACCAGCCTCATTGCATGCGCTTGTCAGGGACTGGACCAGCTGGTCTGGTCTCTGTCTACCTTTGGTGTTAGGCAGCCAGTGAGCCCAGCCACACTGCCCTGGACCTCACAGAGTCACCGCAGACCCTGAATAGCAGCCTTGCTTTATAAGCCTGGACCCCACCACAGATCGTCAGCTGCTCAACATGTGCCAAGCGTGCCTCTGTGTGGCCTCGATCCAGCCCCTGTCCAGCTTTGTTCTAGTCCCCGTTCTGACACTTACCAAAGGAGGAACTGAGACGATAATGCATATTTGGCAATGGTAATGCATCTTGCAGTCCTGTACTTGGGGTTTGGATAATACAGTGATACGTGTTCCAGGAATCCCTTGAGCTCTTGCTCTGCTCCCCTCTCACTTTAGACACCTGGCTTTGATGCCCAGCTCTGCCACTGGCTCATGTCATCAGCTGACCCTTCAACTCTAGTGTTTGGTTTGTGTCCCCCCTGCAATCAGTGTTGGCTCATTTCCTGGACTCTGTAGATCCAACTTGATTTTGGAGGCCGAGCTCTCACTTCAAACAATAGACCTGACCACCTGCAGCCTGGTCAACAACAGTTTGAGGAGACCAATACATAGGAGAGGGGTCCACCTTGCCGGCAAGGACACCACTTGGCCAAATTTTCCCTGCAAGAACCAGATGGGGCCATAGAAAACACGAAGACGCTGTTGTCTGCCCACAAGGCGCTCCAGTTTCAGCTTGTCTTCTTGCTGCACCCCCAGTCATTCTCCACTGACCAGGTATGAGTTAGGTTCGTCATTAGTTTGGCCATTGGGAAGGCCTTGGCCAAGGCCTCCCTCCTCTTGAAAAAGCCCCTTCTTGGACAATTCCTTTATCTCATTTCAGTTATTTTCAGTGACCTCCACCTCACCAAAACTCCTAAGGTCATTGATCAGAGGCCCAGTAAGCTGTCTCTGTGAGCACACAATGAAATGAGGCTGTACGGTGCCATCAGCATCAGACTGGGCTGAACAATATAAAGGATGAACTGCTGTCCCAGCTCGATGACTTGACTGACCTATCTCTCAGAATGGACGACTGCCTGAATGACTGATGGCATGAATGTTTCTTAGTCTCTCAAGTCCTGACCCTTCTCTGGGTTTTAACCCCTCAACTGCATGCCCGTCTCCAGGTCCTGGAAGACATACATGCTGATGAGGCCCAACCAAACCTGTCAGAGGCAGAGAAGAACTAGCCCTGGACTTGGGCCTGTTTCTGTTCTGTGAGGGCAATGGTTACTTCACCTTGAGATGCTTTGAAAGGTTGGACCAGCTTTGGGGTCAGGAAACCCCCAGTCCCACCCTGGATAAAGGAGTCTGGTGTGGGTCAATCTCTTCCCCCCTCCAGAGACCCTCAACCTCCATGCACTTTTGTTGGGATGGCAGTGATCACAAATGCATCTTCAACTACCCTTGAAACTTCTGAAAAGCCTAGTGGTCTAGCTGGGAGTTCTGGTGGACTCAGGGCCTCAGATAATTGCATAGACTAGGATATGGCTGAGGCCCATGGGATCCCTAAATCTGACAGAGCATACTGAAGAGCTCCTCCTGCCCTCTGGGCTGATAAACCATCAAATCATAACTCATAGGTTTCCACCCTGTGTTCGATGTTTCCCTCCAGCAACCTTTCACTGAAGATACTTTCCTATACTCCTCTTCTCCTCCATCACCACCAATAACAATTCACGGCAAAAAGGAGTTTTTGGTCCCACAGGTTCTGGACTTTGGCTGACCCCAGGAAGACTCCAGTATCTGATTGACTGGTTGGGATATCACCCAGAGGAGTACTTGTAGGAATCTGTGGAACATAGCCAGGCCCAGACCTTCTGCATGCCTATCCCAAGAAACTCAGCCCAAAGAAGAGGATGCTGTCAGGGATCAGACCAGCTAGAACCAGTTGTTGACCTGTTCCCTGGCTAACGTCAGTGCTAGACAACCAATGAGTCCCACTGCACTGCACAGCCTGGCCACAGCCTGGGCTGGCTGCTGGTTTAGCAGCTCTGTTTATAATCCTGTCCTTGGAAACAGCTCAGTGGCTATGCCATGTATACCAGCCCCAGGGCTGTGCTTGCCCTTATTCCAGTCTCTGCTTCAATCTTTTTCTAGTCCCAGCTCCTGCTTTGTTCCAGTCTTTTTTTCCAGTCCTTGGTCCTGCTTCAGACTCCTGATTTCAGTCCTGGACTCTGCCTCTGGTTTTTGACTCTGGTTGATCTGCTGGTTGTGGCAGTTGGCTTTTGTCTGTCTGCCACTGACCCTCCGCTCATTTCCTGGGCTTCACTCACCATGGACCCAGCTCTAAAAAATATGCAGAACTCATACTTCCACTGTTAGGCATGATTAGCCACATGGACAACTAAGTACCATTATGGCTACATTTCTATTTTTCATCTACTATTTTGATCGTGGCTACTGCAGATATGTCAATGCAAGCTGGAAATGGCACCACCAGCTCAAGTACAGACATATCTTTGGGGACGAAAAACTTAGGCAAGTCTTTAGATTCTCTGGGCCTCCTTTCCCATCTCTAACCTTCCTGCTCTTCCCTGCTTGACAGAGTGTTGTGAGGCTAAATCTCATTATGGAATGAGGTTCTCACTCCCCATAGATGCAGAGTCCCATTAGTATTTTAGATAGAAGTGTAAATTAAATATAATTGTGGCAATTGTCACCAAGGTTGGCAACTGAATATAAATTGCTGGGTGTGTCCTGAGAGAGCCAAGAACCCACCTCTCCCCTTGTCTCTCCTTTAGTGGTGGCACTTGTCACCATAATGGCAGTTCAGACCACTATTGCATGCATGCTCTTTAATGAATATGGGCTCAATTCAGGACTGTCTCATGCCAATTTTGGATAATGTGTCTCCCCTAAAATCAATGACCTTACACTACTGTAAGTCTCCACTTCAGCAAAGTACTTTAGCTCATGAGTATTTTTGGCTTCCCATTTGTGGTCTAAAAGTTCAGCATGTGCTGAAGTATGTGGAGGAATTCCAGGGCTAAGGCCTGACAGAGTGCTGAGGCCTAACAGCATTGAGACACAGATGGATAGCTCAGCAGGCCTTGAGGGGCGGAGAGCTGCATTTTCTCTGTCTTACTAGCATGCCTGGAAGAGGGCCAGTAGAAGCAACTAGCTGATAAGGAAGCTGTAGAGAGCTGTGCTTCAAGGACAGTGTACTGAAGTTTGGAGACAGAGAAGGAGTTTGGATTTGCTTGCAGATTTCTGAAAGTCAGTCCATTTGGGACAGCTCAAGGACTAGGCCAGCGATCTATGGCACAGGTGAATTATGACTGGAGGCTATGTGGGATAAAGCGGGTCAAAGAGAATGGGTTGTAATTGGGGAAATTTTGGTGCAAAAAGGCTGGATCCAGAACTTAATTGGCTATATAGCAATAATTTATACTTTGTAATATGATGTAATATGTCACTGTATAAGAATAATCTACACTATTCTCAGGGCTCTTGGGTACTTGCCCTTGGGCCCGCAGCTGTGTAGAATAAAGCTCCACCCCTCACTAAGTTTGTGGCCCCCACTTACTGAGAATTCCTCTACAAGTACCTCACTAAATGGGTGCCTAAAACTGAGTTAACTGAGTGGTGAATCCACCTTTGCATTTTTTTTAAACACATATGAGAAAAAGATGGTAAAACTTCTACTCCTGCAGAGTAATTTAGCTATTTCTGGACTTTTATTGCATTCTTAAATCCTTCTAAATATTTCATTTTTATAGATTGTATTATTTATATATTACAATCCTTGTCATTCCCTCCAGCTGTCTCAGGACACTATTTTTCCCTGTATAAAATAAATTGTGTATAAAATTGTCTTTAGGCTAGCTCAAACATAAATAATATTGTGTGCTCCTTCTAAGTCATAGATAATAGACTGACAAATTGTTTTCCTTGGTGCCTGTTTTGAATTTCTTGGCCATACAAGTATACGCTCATACACATAGTATTAGATGGTTTGATATTATAATACACAAAATGCTTAGGGGCAAATTCTGCTC
>ML682003.1:238861-254865 GCA_007922195.1 Podocnemis expansa | reverse complement strand
TGGTTTGATATTATAATACACAAAATGCTTAGGGGCAAATTCTGCTCTCGGTTCCACATATTCACACCTACTGGTTTCATTTCAGTTCAACCGATTTCAGTGTGGTTTTACTGGTGTGTGACACTAAGTTACACCAGTGATGGGTCTGAAAGTAGGTAGGGTAGGGAAATAACAGAGATAGGCATAAAAATGGACAAATAGTGTACGTAAGAGCAGAATTTTCCTGTATTCCCACTTTTTTGCATGAAAGAAAAAATATTAATGAATTTTAAAGGCAGAGATGTAACTTCTACTCTAAGAGCACTTTAGATGCATTGATTAACCCTTGAAATAGCCCTGATGTAGGTAAGTTAGTAAAACTAGTGGAAAATGGAAGTCTCGTCCCATGAAAAAATCTGAGATTTTGAAATTCTATTCAAAATCAAGATGAAAAGCAGAAATCTCAGAACTTTCAGCAAAATGAAAACCAAACAAGGATCCTGTGGCACTTTTGACAACTAACAAAATTATTTATTGCATGAGCTTTAATGGGAGAAAATCCCACTTCGTCAGACACTTTGAAAAAAATGTGATTTTCTTCCATGAAAGCTTATGAGATAAATAAACTTGTTAGTCTTTAAAAGTGCCACAAGACTCCATTTTTTGTCATGCAGAACTACATAAATATGGCTACTCCTTTGGAATGTAGCAAGATGAAACACTCTGAACTTCTGTATTTCATGCTAAAATGAATGTTATGATGCAATTTATAATGTAAAAGTCAAAATATTTTGATTTTCTATCTTATAAACAAAATCATTTGATACCGTTAAAACATTTTTATAATGTTCCATCAAAAATTTCAACAAAATCAATACATTCCTGGGAAATGTGCTGTTTTCATCAACTCAGCATTTACTGATCACCCCCCTGCCATCAACTATTCTGTCAAATAATTTTTAACAGCACTATAAGTAATTGTTCTCTGTTCACTCAGCTGGGGTGTTATATTATTTCCCTTAGTCTGTCTTGTCTATTTAGATTGTATAATCTTTGAAGCTGGGCCTGTCAACTGTGTGCGTGTGTTTTTATGTACAGTATCTAGCATAATTGGGGTCTGATTTTGGTTTGGTGCCTATTCACTACCATAATAGACTCATAGGCTCTAAGTTCAGAAAGGACCAGTATGATCATCTAGTCTGACCTCCTGCACAATGCAGGCCACAAAACCTCACCCACCCACTCCAGCAATAAGCCTCTAACCCAGGGGGTCTTAAACTGGGGTGCCCACACCCCTAAGGGGCATGGGAAGAGAGTCCAAGGGGTGTGCGTGTGATGCATAATTTAAACATAGAATGCCAATTCAATATATTTCAAATGTGATGTCATCATGACAGATATTTTGGGGGGGGGGGCTTCCGTGTATCACTGTAGGGGGTGCAGCGTTGCTGAAAGACCAAGGACCCCTGCCCTAACCTATGCCTGAGTTATTTAAGCCCTCAGATCGTGAGTTAAGGACTTTAAGATACAGACAATTCACTAGCAGATGAGACCTGTCCCGTGCTACAGAGGAAGGTGAAAAAAAGCCAGAGCCCTAGCCAATCTGCTGGGGGTGGGGGGAATTCCCTCCTGACCCCAAATATGGTGATCGGTTAAACCTTGTTCCAGAGGGGCGTCCGTGTTAGTCTAGTTCAGTTAAACAAACAAGGAGTCCTGTGGCACTTAAAGACTAAGAAATTTATTTATTGCATGAGCGTTTGTGGGAGCAAATCCCACTTCATCAGACACTTTGAAGATGGGGGAACTTACAGAATGGGAGGAAATAAAAGCAGGGAAGTGATTTGCTGTTACAGTGTGGCCTGTTCCCATGACTTACACTTCCTTGCATTTATTTCCTCCCATTCTGTAAGTTCCCCCATCTTTAAAGTATCTGATGAAGTGGGATTTGCTCCCACAAACACTCATGCAATAAATAAATTTCTTAGTCTTTAAGTGCCACAGGACTCCTCCTGTCCCCCCCCCCCAGTTAAACCTTGCGCATGTGTGCAAATCTCACCAACCACTCACCCAATTAAAAATTATCTGGAATAACTCAGAACCCAGCCCATCTACCCTCCCTTCTCAGGCCACTTGCATTTCTACCACATACACAACAATAATAATAAACTCCATTTTACAGTTGGAGAAAGTGGAATACAGTGGTGAAAGGGCCTGAATTTAGGCTGTTTAAACTGATGTAGCTCCATTGAATTCAAGCTTATTGTTTTTTTCCCTTAACTTAACCAAATTGAAATATTTCGGCCTGATTGTTCCCTCGCCTGGTAAGACTACCCATGGATGTATGAGAGGGTAATGACCCTCAGACTAGCATGAGATATATTAATGCTCAGAACTGACTTCAGTGGCACCTCACTGACTTACAACAGGTCAGGATCAGGCACTACAGGATCCCTTCTCATCTCCCTGTATACGTAACCTGATCCACCCCCTTGCATCAGGCAGCTCCTCTATCTATTCCGTGCAAGGCAACATTAAGGTTACAATACTAGGTTTTCCTCAAAAGCCAGGAAATGTTGAAGTTAAGGTCTCAGGCTGACCCTTAATACTGACTTTAGTGTGTGTATCACATTGCAAAAGCACTTAGGGGATGTTCATGTTGCAGAAACACTCCTGCAGCATGAGACGTTCCAAAGGGGTAGCGGTGTTAGTCTGTAGATAGCAAAAACAACAAGAGTCCTGTGGCACTTTAAAGACTAAACCATTTCTTCAGGAATAAGCCTTCAAGGGCTCTAACCAAAGTTCCCTTTAATTTTTTTGTAGGCTGTGTGCGCAAAACATTTCCTTTTGTGGTCTAGTATTAACACTGTTGATTTTTTGTGTGTGTGCCTTATTTTGTTGTGTGCATGGGTTTCACAACCCACGTGCACAGCTTAGAGGGAACAGTGGCTCCAACCCACTTGGCTAGATGCATCTGATGAAGATGGTTGCAGTCCATGAAAGCTAACGCCTGAAGAAAGGTTTTAGTCTTTAGGGTGCCGTAGGATTTCCGTTGTTTTTGCTTCTTCAGCAGCAAGTCACGGAGTCTGGACCAGCTGTTGTGACCTAGCACCATGGGGCTAAAAATAGTAGTATATACATCCCTGGTTGGGATGGAGCCTGGGCTCAGAGACAAATGCTCCTTGCCAGGTTTAAGACCTAAGGCTCTAGCCTGAAAGGGGGCATTTACAGTTATTTTTTGCCCCACAGTGTGAGCCCCAAAGCCCTGAGTCAATGAGGCTCAGTGGCATGATTTTTTTTGCAGGGTAGATGTACCCTTACTTTTATTTCTTCTGCACCACTGCCTCATTCACTGGATGCTGTGCTGTGAGGGCCAATGTGCTTCCAGTGAAGTCAGTGAGAGCCTGTCCTTTGATTTCACTGGGTATTGGCTCAGCCTCTAGATGAGGAGAGAGAATAAGATTTTTGTACAACTCCATTCAAACAGAGGAAGGCTGTACACAGTGGCTGCTGGAAATCACAAGCCATTTGTTTTCTCCATGGAAATGAAGAGCTAGACTGTGCCTTTAAGACACAGACCGTGCAATGTCCCAGGGCCAGCAGCAGGAGCCATTCCACCTGCTGTGTGACTCTGAGAGGTGTAATTCCCCCTGGGGCTCCCCTGTTGCATGTGAGGGAAGGAGAGGGTGTAATCCGCGACATCTCTTTTACAGAATGCTCCATACGGACAAGTCCATCCAGCTCTGCTTGCAGTGGTTTGGAGACTGGGAAGGGGGGTCTGGATTCTTTCTTCACTTTGCCTATTCTTTCCCTGCTCTGGTGAAGTCCCTACAGTCCTCAAAGTGGCAGGAACTGTGAGCCAGTGTCCTAATGTGTCGCATGGCAGTGGGTGGGAATGTTCCTGTGCTGCCATATAAGACAAGGGCATCGTCTGACTCTTAATTGATTTGAACACTGACCTTTCAGGTAACTTTATTCTTTGCATCCTTGCTCAGTGAGTTCACCTCAGGTTCATTTACCCCATTCACTGGCTGGCTGGCTGCACAGGGTGAAATTCACCCTGTGAGCCAATTTTGCATCTTCTTACTCCCCAGCAGCTTCAGTGTCTTCCATTCAGCTGGACTCAGGGTGAATATGGGATGTGAGGGTTGATAGTATTGAGTCCACTTCTCAGTAGGTATAAATCAAGTCCATACAACTACACCAGATGCACCCACTCAGGTGATGATAGAGCTTCCCTGGGCTCTTGGAAGTATTGTTATTAACAAAATATAGCCCAGAATAGGGTAGGGATTCATTCTTGTTTTGAAACCTTCACACACAATTTACGGTGCCTTACTCTGTGAAGAACCTCATTGTCTTTGAATTTTGCTCTCTGTGTATCCATGGTGTGGATACTATTCCTCTCCTTTTCCCTGTGGTGAATTATTTGAAAGACTTCTCCAGCAGCTCCCACAGTAAAGTAGTATGTGTCTAATCAAGAAATATTAACCATCATGTCCTCTTTCCCACCAAAAATAGGATCCACCATGCAACAGCCTGGGTTCATAAAGGATACAAATAGCTCTTGCTTCGTGTTAATTAGGACTCTCGTGAGCAAGCTCATTGTGTGGGTAAGAAGATTAATAGAGCATTCAAGCCACTGCAGTAGACCTGATAACAGCACTGTCGAAAACTGAAGCCACCTCCAAAAACTCTCTCCAAAAATGGTTTATTTTAGTGAGAACCCTTTGGTTGTTAAGTATTCTTATGATTATGGGCCTTCAAGAATTCATAAGGACAGATATAGTTTAAAGAAAAACACCCTGCCTGCCGTTGCATTTCATAGCAGAAGTAGTTAATGGGAGCATCAATAAAGTGGCGTAGCCAGAGCTAATGCCGTGTTCGAGCGGTGGAAGAGAAATACCCATAATGAAGGCAAAGAACTAAAGATCTTTCAGAAGAGAGATTAAGGAGCTCTGAAGCTGGTTTCCAGTCCTTAGGGAGTCTCTGCATTTTCAATGCTGATTCCCAGTAATTACGGCATTGTGGTTAATGACACTAAACCTGGATGATGAGGCCCAGATTGTGAACTCTGGAGTGCAAAGGTGGGAACTGATGCATGGAATCACAGCCGGAGCACCAAACCTGCCACTCCTCAGACACTGCAGTCAACCTCTGCGCACCTACATGTGTGACACTTCACACCAGTCAGTTAAGAAGTTGATTTCCATGGATATGTCTACACCAGGCACGGCCAAACTGTGGCTCGGGAGCCGCATGTGGCTCTTGAATGAAAAAGTGTGGCGCACAGAAGAACATCAGCAAATCAATTTTGTAGGTAAAAGTATACAGCTATATGCCTCAGTGAGGCTCTTGAAGGTTTAATAATCAACTTGTGTGGCTCTTGAGTTCCATAATTTTGATCACCTCTGGTCTACGCTATGGGGTTAAGTCAACATAAGGGGTATGTCTACATGATAACTGTTATTTTGAAATAACCCATTTCAAAATAACTCATTTCGAAATAAAATCCTTATTTCGAAATAAGTTAATTTGAATTAACAGTTTGTTAATTCGAATTAAGGGAAAGCCTGCTTTCGAAATGGCTGTTATTTTGAAATGGTTATTTCGAAATAAGGCTGTTTGGACATGTTTTGAAACAGTTGTTTCAAAACAATGGTGTTGTTTTGAAACAACGTGTCCGAACACTGTTGTTTCAAAACAACCATTTTCAAACAACAGCTATTTTGATTTCCTGCTAGGTTTAACGGTTTCAAAACAATGGCCGTTATTTCAAAACAACGGGTCCCGTTGTTTCAAAATAGCAGTACGTCGTGTGCACATGAGAAAATTTGTTTCGAAACAACGGCTGTTGTTTTGAAATAAAACTTACGTCTGAACACAGCCAAGTAGGCTTAAGTCAACTTAAGCAAAGCCCTGGCCACATTTAGAAATTATTAAATCAACTTAAGCATTTACAAAATGTGTAGTTGCATGACTCTGGTGGCTGAGTGGATAGGAGTGTTTTGAGGAAGCTGGGTGATTTTTTGGTGGGGAAGTGTCAGGACCCCTTGCTACAAGCAGCCACCTACTGTCTCCTCCCTGATGAATTAAGGGAACCGTCACCTACTTCTATTGCTGTCTTGACTCATCAGCAACACTTCTGTGCCTCCCACTACCCTGAAACTTCTCTACTTGGGATAATATAATATAATATAATATAATATAATATAATATAATATAATATAATATAATATAGGAGTGGGTGGGTGAGGTTTTGTGGCTTGCATTGTGTAAGAGGTCAAACTAGATGATCATAATTGTCCCTTCTGATCTTCAAATCAATAAATACATGATATAAAACAGGGCCAGTCCCAGACAATATCATCCCCCAGGCAAGGAGAGCCTTCAACAATTCCCTTCTTCCATTTGTTAAACTTTTGAATACCTTATTTTGTATCACACTTGCAGCCCATTCACGACTTGTGTCATGCTAGGCCTAAGAAGGCCAAGCCATCTTGTAAAATAAGTGTCCCAAATCTAACCTTTGAAGACATATTATAGGAAAATACAATGGTAGTGTTTCAAGTAGTGGTTTCTTGATGATATTTACATGTATCCTGTTAGAGGTTAGCAAGGTGAATGAACTGCTTCCCTGTCTGTTACTATGGTTCTGTTGGAAGGGGTCAAGAGGGAACGTTAACATGTAAATAGACCTTTAACGTACCACTGTAAACTGTTAACGCAGCTAATTACCTGTGCTGCCTAGAAGGTGAAGGTTTTAGTTCAAAGGACAATATACATTACTATGCTCAACTTAAGAAAGTACCTGGGAACTGTCATCAAAGCCCACATGAAGAAATGACCTGCAAATGCTCACCTTGCTACAACTATAAAAGGGAGTGATGAGCATAATTCCTTTATCTCACATCTGTCCAAGTTTCTCAGAGAAAGTTTGGACCGCAGGATTGAGATCCCAACCGGCACTGGCTTGGAAACCACCCTTCTAATTCTCAGGGGAGAATTAGGACAAGCTCTATGCTTGGATTATTTGCTCTATTCCTGTAAACTGGATTTCTAACAACTGAAGCTGTGAAACGAGGACTTAAACCCATCTAGGTATTGGATGTACGCCCAAGACCTGGAAACTCTAAATTCTTCAAGAACTTATCTTATATGAACTTTAAATCGTTTTGTATGTATGGGATCCGCTTTGACCCTATGACATCTCTCATTTTGTTTCTTCTTTTTATAAACCTTTAGTTACTGAAGGATTGGCTGGCAGTGTGGTAGTTTGAGTATGATCCATGCCTATATTGTTCTCGGTGATGTGGCTGGCCCTTTGGAGTCAGGAGAACTTAATTCCTCAAGAGGCCTAGTAGCTGCACTGGGGCCCAGTGACTGGAATGCTGTAAAGGGGGCTGAGTATGTTATAATGGCTTCTTGATATCCAGTGTGGAGGATCAGACGCATTGTTTGTGACTGGCTGGGGAGTTTAACTCCAGGTAACCTACCAGCGGTGGGAGAATTTGCTCTTTTTGCAGTTTGCCCTGATCTTTGCATATTCAGGTGGTTATCCCAGGAGGTCTGGGTCACAGCTTGGATGCATAATTTACATGCATGATTTATCCTTGCTCATAAGACCATAAATTTGCACACTAGGCCCTAAAAATCTATATTTATTCATGCACAGTGCTGTGAGCCTGACAGCCTCCAGGCCCAGCACCACAGGTGGTCTCCTGAGTCACCTACCCCCTAAATGGAGCCCTGGGTATAAATAAGTACATTATGTATATTAGCTATGCACATAAATAGGCACATTAGATATAATATACAGTATAAATATATTTCAACTTTAATGTTAACTTGCAGCTGCAGCCTACCCACCTAGGCCCTGATCCTGCAGGTGTTTACTACATTACTTTTGTGGGATCAGGCCTCAAGTAGAGATGGTGAAGTATGTTTCAAGTGTGGGCATGTCCGCTGACATGAAATTTTCCTCCTTGAAGATATTTTTGCAAGAAATTGGAAAGTTGGTCCATGAAAGCACATGGAATCAACTGGTGCTAGTGTTCAAATGGATTTGGGAATAAGATAAAATAAAATGAATTTCTACCACCTCTGTTTAGGAGTTAATTATATATCCTATAGGTAAGACATGCATGGCCAGACAACTGTCATTCTGAGTAACGTAGGGGCCAGTAACATGTGGCCTGTCACATGTGACCGACATAGCTATTCAATTACATGACCAAATCTATCTCAGCTCCCTGTCCCGCTTCCCACACTGCCCATTTTGTCTGTACAGGATCCAAATTTCAAAAGGCAAGTTCCAAGAAACAGGAACTGTCCTTGTGTTATTTGTTTGCACAATGCCTATCACTGTGGAACCCTGATCCCAGATACGAACTCTTAGGCACTAGGTTTGTTAAGTATGGAAGTAACAGCCATTCACAGTGGAGTTTGAATAGCCACTCGGATAGCTTCTGAAGGCTTCTGTGTTTTTCAAAATTAATCTCCCATAGTAATCAGTTCCTTTTCACTGCCTTGAAAATAAATATCTTGCAGCTCTTTTCTCCTCAGGCCGATTAAGTTCTCAGATGAGAGCAGCTGAAGCATTTCTAAAAAACCACTTGTCAGGCTGCAGAGACTTTCAAAAGCATTGAAAATAAAGATTAAAAAAAGAACAAAACATACCAGAACCTATTTTCAAGATACAAATGGCCTCTGCAAAGAGCAATTAGCAGAATGAAACTTGGCTTGAACTCGCCCTCACCTATTTACCGTGAAACTGGTACCAAATTGGAAGCCTGGGAAATTCCAGAGAGGATTCAAATGAGAGTTTTGCCCTAAAAAACTGTTCCACTGTAACGAGAGCTGTCTCCCGTTATCCTCTGGAGAAGTCAAGTAGTGCATAGACGATTCAAAGAGTGGTGGAATGAAAATAACCAAGGTGTAGTGGAATCTAGACTCCCCTGGAAGCAGATGGGCATGTGATCTTAAGCATCGGCTGCACTGTAGCTTTTACAACCCGTTCCCTAATGCATGTGACAACTGACTTGGGTACTTGGCCATGAATATATGGCCCAGTAGCTGTATGGTTTTCCAGCAGGAGAAGGGTGTGTAAGATGCATCCTTGCTTCCTGGTGTGTGCTGTTGGCATTGTCTTCCCCTTTGAAGGAAGAAGAGCCACTGGTAGGTTAGCACTCCCCATTCTGGGCGGTGGGTGGACCCTTAGAGCAGACAGGAAGTAGGCTGAGTCACAAAATGGTTTGGAACGTCTGGCTTATTCTTGTAGAAAAGGGGCAGCAAATACACATGGAGAAGAATTACCATACTCATGCTGTGCAAGCAGCTTCTCAAGGTCATTCTCACATTCTGAGATTGGGATGCTGCCAAAAAAATAGATGTGATCGCAAAATCCAGCTTTTGGCACGTGGCGATGAGAGATCCACCAAGCTGAGGCACTGTCTGAGAGCTTACCAATAGCAATTAGCTCAGCCAATGACCTCACTACTACCAGGGAATCTTATTTTCTATCTTTTTGTGCATTTATTTTAAAAAATAAGGAGCTGTTTTTGTAATTTTTTCCAAAAAAAAAAGAAAAATTCTGAATTGCCATTATAATAGCAGAAGTTTGCTTTTCTCTGCTGCACTTTAGCACACTTGGGTCAAGTCAGGCCTAAAGGCAAGGATTTCAATTACTGTTGGACTATACAAAATAAAAACATTAAGTAGGTACTATAGGAGTAAGGAACACCTAATTATGTATTTGAATTGCTTTTGCTTTGGGGTATGGTTTTGAATTGATCTTTTTGTCTTCTTGTATGAGATTTCATCAATAACTATTGATGAATCACATGCAAACAGCTACCAAATAATCTAATTTCATATAAAGACTCTCATTTAACTCCAAATAAATCAAAATATACACTGCCTAGAGCTGGTCAACATTTTTAGTTCCCACATGTTTTCTCAGCATAAAACAGCTTTGGGTCAAAATGGAAATTTTTTACAAGAAATGTCAAATTTTTGATGAATGTTTTCAGGATTTTTGTGGAAAACTGGGAAGTTTTTTATTTGGGGGAAGCAAAAACAGGAATCATTTGTTGAGCTGGGACCAAATGTTCCATGAAAGAAGTTACCATGAAAGTCTTGTGGCACCTTAAAGACTAACAATTTTTTTTCAGGCATAAGATTTGTGGGCTGCAACCCAGTGTTGGTCCAGCCCTGTGAGTGCCAAGGTATTAAAGACAAGGCAGGTGAGGTCATCACTTTCACTGGAACAATTTCAGTGTGTGAGAGAGATAAATTGTCCAATGAAAGATATTACCTCCTTCACCTTGTTTCTTCAGTAAAAGCAGACATTTTTGCCCAATCAGCTGACATATTATGGTTTTCAGTTGCCTGGCACTAACGTTTAAAAAATGTTTGGTATTCTGCTGCTCCCCTCCCATCAAAATAAAAATAAAAATAAAACATCAGTTTTTCAATGGAAATGTTTCCCAACCACTTTTGATGTTGACAAACTAGGTCAACTCATTCCACTGTTTGTTAACTCCAAGTCTGCGAGGTTGTAGGTATAGGCAAACAGGCCGTGTTTTCCCAACTCACGAATCGCTAACCTGCAAGGCTAGATACAGCACTGTGACAGAATGGTGACAAACCAGCACTGATGTCATTGAAAGATAAAAATCAGGAAAAATGCCACTGAAAATTACAAGGAAGAGTTGTTTGAGCTGGAACATTCTGGCAATCGCCCTCTCTAGGGTTTTACCTTGCATCTGTCACTCTGCAGCCTGAGTGTCTGCTACAGATGCCAATGTATCCCTGTTTCTTAAATAGCTGTTTTTAGCATAAAGCAAATCAGACATTCAGCTTGGCAAAGATAGGGCTTGTCTATATGGCCGTTAGGACTGGGAAGTGTGAAAAACAGTGCACTCCAAAGCATAGCTCTATAATTCCCTTGTGCAGATGTTGTTGGTGCCAGCAAAAAGGTTCCTAGTCCATGTTCATACTGTCTTCTTCAAACAGAACTACATTAGTGTGAACTAGGAACACCATAGTTCATGCCCGAACCATCCACACGGGGGGTGTTGTCACAGCACTTTGATGCAAACCGATATTCACGCCCACGTAGTCCAAACTGCAGGGCAGCATAGGCAGAATCTTAGTTGTTCTTATTAATTGCTCTCTGTCTTAGCTTCCCTAGCTAAGGAAAACCTTAATTAGCCCCTGTGAAGAAATGCTGTGAAAGAGCCTTGGATGAAAAATAGAAGAAGACCTGTAGGGGGAAAAAAACCAAACCAAACCGAAACCTTTTGAAGAGCTTCCAATTAGAAAATGCAGTTCCACAAAAATCCAAGGCTATGTCTTCACTACAGAAACTGAGTTTGAAGTTGTTAGTTCGAACTAACCTCAAATGTCTTAGTCCAAGCTAACAATATAGGCTAGTTTGAACTAACATTAGCTCAAACTAGTCCACGTTGTTAGTTTGAACTAACTGCCCTTAGTTCAGACTTCTTAAGTTTGAATGAAGGGTTAGTTCACATCTATAGCATACCTAGCTGGAACTAAAGCTTGAATTAAGCGCTTAGTTCAAACTAAGCATCAGTACTTACTAGTTCAAACTAAGCATTGCTTAGTTCAAACTAAGGAATTTCTTAATTCAAACTAAGGAAAGGGTGATGTAGACTGGGACCAATTTAGTTCAAATTAAGCTTCCTTAATTCAAACTAAATTGGCAGTGTAGACATAGCCTAAATATTCTCCAGGAATATGCTGATCTTTGACACAATTTTCAATAAGAAGAAGTCAAAGTGAACCATTTAGATTGTCTCTTTTTCTTTAAAAACCAAAGTTCTGTGGCACCTTAAAGACTAACAGATTTCTTCAGGCATAAGCTTTTGTGGGCTGCAACCCACTTCATCAGATGCACCTTGCCTGAAGAATGTGTTAGTCTTTAAGGTGCCGCAGGACTCTCATTGGTTTTGCTATATACAGACTAACACGTCTAACCCTCTGGGTTTCAATTTAGATAATATTGGAATATTTCATTTTGATGAAGTCCACCCAATTCATTCTGATGTTATCTTTATGATTAAATTTCTTTGGCTTTAATCATATATTAAATATTAATTTTCTTATAATATATTTGCATATCATATTTAATATATTGCATAATATTAAAGCATGTTCTGACACAGGGAAAGCAAAATGATCTGTTGACTCCAAAAGCATGTACCAAAATCACTTTATAGAAAATTGTACCTTTTTGTCCTGATTCAGTATGAAAACAACCTTTGAAAAGCTACAATTTCCTCTAGGAAGGATATTCTCTTTTTTGAGCCACTTGAGGTGCCAGACAGGTACTAGTTATTATTTTTGTCAGTGTTATTAAGTACCAGTATCAGGGGCAAATCTGTGGGCACCTATGGGTGTGTTCACACAGCAGTCTTATTTTGAAACAACAGAGGTTGTTTCGAAATAAGAAACGCCTTGTTCACACGATGTAAAGTTGTTTCGAAACAACGGGTTCCGTTGTTTCGAAACAACTTAAACCCCATTTGGTGATGAAACAATGTTGTTTTGTAACGATTGTTTAGAAACAATCCCGTCGGAACATGTTATGTCGAAACAAGGGTGACTCGTTTTGAAATCACTGTTGTCCGAACATGCTATTTCACTTTGAGCTTTTTTCCTTAATTCGAATTAACTTATTTCAAAATAACGCCTTATTTTGATACAAGTTGTTTCGAAACAACTTGTATCGAAATAACCTCCTGTGTGTGAACGTAGCCTATGATTTCATGGTTGCCATTAGGCTGCCCATCATGAATATTTGGCATCATAAACAAGGAGTCTTGTGGCACTTTTAAAGACTAATACATTTATTTACTGCATGAGCTCTCATGAGAGAAAATCCCACTTTGTCAGATGCTTGAAGATGGAGAACTTATATAATGGGAGCACCCAGGTTCAAGGATCTGATGAAGTAGCATTTCCTCCCACCAAAATCCATGTCATAAATAAATGTATTAGTCTTTAAAAGTGCCACAAGACTCCTGGTTTGTTTTGCTAATCTGGATCGGTGATTCCCAGCCTGTGGTCTGTGGACCCCTCGTAGTCCATGAGGGCACTGCAAGTGGTCCATGGGGGAACGGGTCAGAAAAAGTGCAGCTGGAGCTGGGGTGCACAGGGCCACAAGGACAGTGGTGCAGTAAGGGGCGTGGGCGGGGAGTGCAGGGCCACTGGGGATGGTGGGGAGTGGTAACAGGTACATGACCAGGGAGAGCAGAAGGATGAGGGGTGGGGCTCAAGAGCCTTGTGGCTGGGGAGTGAAGAGCTACGGCAGACAGGAGCACGGTAAGGTGCTGGAGGCTGGAGAGTGTAGGTCTGCACTGCATGTGGTCCACAGCAGACAGTTGGCATGCTAAGGGGCTCCTGGCCAGGGAGTGCAGGGCCGCAGGGGGCCATGGGCATGGTAAGGGGCTTGGCTCTGGGGAGTGTAGAGCCGCGGTGGACATGGGCACAGTAAGCGACTTGGGGCTGGAGAGTACAGGGTGGTGTTCCACAAAAGCTTTTAATGATGATGTAGTGGTCCGTGTGAAGAAACAGGTTGGGAACCACTGATCTAAACTGACACAGCTCCCCCTTTGGCATTTGGCATCAGTTAGGCTGAGAACCTCAGTTGTGGTCCAAGGATCTTCTCTGCAAACCCACCAAAGAGAACAAGAATCTTTCTACTGGTTTTAATGGACTTTGGCTCACAACCCCCGCCAGCTGAATTAAAAGAAAATGACCACTAGCCCTTGCAGACTCATGAAGCAGTTCTGATTTAATCCAGCAGGGAACAATGGCACACACACATGCTACCCTGATATTTTGATCCTTTTTGAGACGATGATATGTTCCACCTCCCCTCTCCTCTTCTTTTTGCACTTACTATTTAGATCCAAAATACAATCTATAGGGTAAAAGGCAGCCTGTGATGTCCTAAAACACACTGCATGGCTGCCCTCTTTCTCTAATTGCAGGGTAAGAAGAACAAAGCTAAACTAGAAGATATTAGAGGTTGTGCACTCAAATGACAAGCCCTGTCTTTAAAATAAATGAATATAAGATGAAGTTGTTTATCTGACTAGAACAGGAGCCAGAGAATTTAACTGGATGCGCAGGGTTATGGATAAATTCACAGAGCTATTCAATGCAAGTCTGGGTGCACAGCCATATCGCTGACCATGAAACTTTCAGATAAGAGAGGATTCTAATAACAAAAGGACCTATTGTATTTTCATTTCTGTCCTCATTATTTTCAGAGCTGATCAGAAGTCGACAAATAAAATAAATGGGGTGAAGACACCACTGAGATCTAAAAGTAAAACTAAATCCACAGCAGGCTTGGCCTTTCCCAGTTCCTGTAGGAGGTAATTGCTGAGAGTCAGCAGAATGAGCAAAGCTGCAGGAAATTACGAGTGCCATACCACAAAACAGTGCCATTGTTTCCATGCAATTTATTTTCATTTAATTTTAAAATAGTGCAAATGCATAGTCACACATCTTTGGTTTCCTGGAACACTGCATGCTCATTGGAGATCTGTGTTAAATCTGTTGCCAAAGGGTAGGAAAGATTAGTCTGATGAATTTCATCATGTCCATGAGGAAGGGTGGGGTTATGGTTAAGGAGGGACTTGAAGGACCTGAGTCTCATTCCTGGTTTTGCCACAGATTTCTTGAGTTTTGCCCACGCGCTTAGAGTTCAGCTGATTGCCATGTTTGGAGTCAGGAAGCAATTTTTCTCCAGAGCAGGTTGGATTTCCAGCTATCCCTCTCCTCTCTGGAAGCTTCAGATGCTGAGATGTGGTTGTATCAGAGATGAAGGATGGGAGGATATCTTCATGGGAACCCTTTGTTAAATCATTGGCGGTTCTTCAGAGTCACAACATTTGGGTTTCTGAGTGTGGTTGATTATGTGGTGATTCTTGGACGCAATGCTTGTAGACACATGTGCCACAGAAAAAACAATAGATAGATTCCACAGATCCCTCTAATGAGAATGGGGACTGTCAAGAGCGTTGTGTCCCTACACTATCATGAATGGAGGCTACTCATGGGCTTGAAGTCAGCATACTTCTCCTCTTCATTCTCAGCCCTACTTCTTTTCGGCTACAGTCTCACTCCCAAAAGTGCAAGGTTACAGAGGGACAAAACAAGAGTGGGGAAAAGGTGTATCTGATGAGACATGACCCCAGTTATGACCCTGATCCCGTGGATATTATCTACATATTTACCCTTCAGAGCTCACTCTCTACTGAGTCTCTTATCTGCTATGATGCAACACAACCTCTGCCACAATTTTCCTTTTGACTACAGCAGTTTATAAAGCTTGTCCTTTATCCCAATGTATCTTAAAATAATGTAATAAATAAGGAGTTCTGTGGCACTTTTAAAGACTAACAATTGATCTATCTCATAAGCTTTTGTGAGAGAAAATTGCACTTCATCAGATGCTTGAAGACTTGTTCTCTAAGCTTCTGATGAAGTGGGAATTTCTCCCATGAAAGTTCATGTAATAAATAAATTTCTTAGTCTTTATGGCTATCTCTACACCTAAAATCTTAGTTTGGACTTGCCAAACACAGTTTTTAGCTTGAACTAACTTTTTATTTTAAACCAGTCAGGCTTTTTTTTAGTTTGAACTAACTTTTTAGCATTTAGTTCAAACTAACCACTAGTTTGAACTTATTTGGTTTGAACTAGCATGTCTACATTGGGCTCGTTTGAACTAAATATGCAAATTAGTTTGAACTAAGCAATTAGTTCAGACTAACCAGTCACACTAACTAGTTCAAACTAAAGTTTGCTTAGTTAGACCTAAGGAAAAAACAACAAGCAATTGTGTGGCACTTTAAGACTAACAGATTTATTTTTTGCATGAGCTTTCGTGGGAGAAGATCCCACTTCCTCAGATGCTTCGAAGATGGGTGAACTTACAGAAAGGAATGAAACTAAATGCAAGGGGGTGTAAAACATAGGATCAGGTCATA
>ML682003.1:155125-233861 GCA_007922195.1 Podocnemis expansa | reverse complement strand
CTTAAAGTGCCACACAACTGCTTGTTGTTTTTTTACTGGACTAGACTAACACGGCTATCCCTTTGGAAATTAACTAAGAAAAAAAATCATTCTGCTCATCTGAATTAACACGTCTACCCCTCTGGAACTTACAGTAACATACAAGTCCTAGGTTTCCTTTCAGACTTCAAGTGCTAGCATTTTTTGCTGTTCACGCAAAAGTAATACAGGACTGAAATCTTCCTGTAAATTCCTGTACATCCAATGACATTCCACTTTGAGAGAGGAATAGTTGACGTCAACTCAACTGGGTACATGTTGCAGGATTAAGTTCCTGTAGCCCGTTCCTTAATTTTAATGCTGAACATGTATTTTCAATGGTCCACCAAGCAGGCAGGGACAGGGTGGACAGTCTGTTTACATGTCTGGTCCTAGGGCATAGCAACTATCCACTGCTACTGGCTGTAGCAAATCCAAAGCTTCAGCAAACCCAACGCTCTCTTGGGCTGTTAGCTAGACAAAATACAAGAGATCGCTATTACGTGCTGGGAGTCAGTATGTCCAACGCTTCCTTCCATCACATGGCATGCAGGGAATGAAGGAGTGACTTTATGTTATCACTTCAAGTGCTTTTGCCAGCCTAGATGACATAAATTAGAAAGCTTTCAACTTTCCACTGCATGAATCTCTTATTAGATATACATCTTTGCTTCCTATCGAGCAGCTAGTGAATTGTGCTATTATCGAAAAGTGTTTTTCAGTGATCACTAGGGAGGGGGGAAAACACACATGCACACAAAACCCCCTGAGAATCAATTTACACTGAAGAACCTTTGACCATCCATCTATGTTTGCTAGGTAATTTAGGCCACAAAAGCTGTACAGATAACACACTGAAATGGCATCACTTGCTACCGTTCAGAGTGAATAATGTGGCTATCCAAGGCCAGGGTCATTATCTCAGTGAGACTGCTTGTGGCGAGAGGAGGGAAAGAAATATACTGTCTATCCGCAAAGGCCAATATTTTCATTTAGATGCACTCTGGATGAAGTAGCGGCTTTCTATTTTATGGGTGATGACATCATTTCCAGTCCTGGCTTTAGAGCATTTCATTTCCTGCGGGGTGGCGTGCAGTGGTAATGGTGGAGCAGATTGACAACTCGGAATCAAACTTGACTGAAAAAAACACACTGCCTGGGGTTACATATGGCAGTGTGCTGTGGCCCTTCTCTTGATGTAACAGCATGCACACTGTGTACGTGGGAGCACGGAGCACAGAATGAGATAACCCATTACGGAGCCCAGAATGAGATGACACAGTAAAGTCATGAAGGTGATCATTAGCCAAGGAGTCCAGCATTTAGGAAGCAGAGGTATCAGAGAGGGTGAGACTAGGATTGTACTTTGGCTATGTCTAAATTTACACTTTAAATTAAATTAATGACATTTAATTCAATTTAAAGTATTGCATGGCTAAACTAGCTTTCCTTAGTTCCAAATAAGGGCTTCGCTCAATTTAAAATAAGGAAAGGTCATTTTGAAATTATAAAACCTCCCTTAAATTTAAAACAACAGTTAAATCAAACTTATTAGTTCAGTTTAACCTGGTGTAGCCGTGGCAATCTGAACTAACTATTAGTTCTAATTAGCACTTTTTGCCCTTCTTCCTCCTGGAGTGCCTTCCTCTTTCTATATATTGGCTGGGGGCATGGCCCATCTTGGATGCCACGTTTCCACACCTCCCGTGGTGACCCTATCCTAAATTGAACTAGCAAGTCCTGTCCATGGACATGCTAGTTCAATTTGGGTTTCAAGGGAGCCATGTTAAATCAATTTTACTTAAATCAATTTAATAATTATTAGTTTGATTTACATTAAATAGATTTAACTATCTAAGTGTAGACATAACCTTTGTGATTGTCTTTATCTCTGAGTCCTCAACCTCTGAGGCACTTGTGGTTAAAGTCAAGCAAGCAGATCTTGAAGGCCTCTCCTGTGCTTGAGCAGGAAATGAAAATCCCTTGGCTCCATCTCCCACTGCAATGGCAAGTCCAGCTGAGTCAGAATGGAGGGGGAAGAGAGTGCTGTGGATATGGGCCTGACTGAGGCAGGGGTTTCATGGACTCATTAACATCAAATTGTGTCATTAAGGATAATCCCACAGAAGTAGACAAGGGCACCAGTTTAAGAGTGGCAGCCTTAAACCAGGGATTTCTCATTTTTTCAGTTCTTGACTTTGCAAACATGATATGTTTTACATGGCTAGAAATGATATCCAAATAGTCTTTGTATTCTTAAAAACTAAACAAAAAACAAAACAAAACAAACAAAAAACAACAACAACAACAAAAAACCCAAAACCCTAATAAAATAAAAATTCAATCCTGTGGAACCATATTGCTCCTGCCACATAGTTCATCAGTAGGGTGGGGATCTGCGATCCCTAGCACTAATAGTGCTTGAGGTAAGAGAGTAACTGATGGCAGTAGAAGGCTGTTTTTCTCTATGGCTATGTCTACATTAGGGAAAGTTAGTTCAAACGTGTTAGTTCAAACTAGTAAGTTCCAGATTAGTTCGAACTAACCTGGAACTTACTATTTCAAACTAGCAACGTGAACTAGTTCGAACTAACATTAGTTCCAACCAGTACTCTTTGTTAGTTCAACCTGCTGGCCTTAGTTTGAACTTCTTAAATTCAAACTAAGGGTTAGTTTGAATCTACATGTCACTTAATTCAAACTAATGTTCAAACTAAGTGCTTAGTTCAAACTAACCAATGGTACTTACTAGTTTGAACTAAGGAATTTCTTAGTTTAAACTAAGGAAAGGCTACTGTAGACTGGAACCAATTTAGTTCAAACTAAATTGGCAGTGTGTACACAGCCTATGTGTACTTGCTCTGAGATGGGGGACTGAGACATGCTTTGCCAGTGGGTTTCACAGCTGTTTGAGTACAGCCAAGGAATGAGGAGACTCAGGGATGATGTGTTCAATGCCAGGTTTCAGAAAGGTATGTTTACTAGTGACTACAGATTCTCCTGGACATCCTCGCTCCTCACTGCACTTATTCCTGTCCCCAGTTTCTGCCTATGTCCCCGTTCTTGTCTTTTCTCCCCCATTGTCTGCCCTCTTGCTTCTACTTTAACCCCTCCCTCCAGGCTCTGTCCCTGTGCCCCAAATCTCTTCCTCTTATCTCTACAGATCTGAACCAGATTCCTTTCTCCTCCTTCTCATGTTACTACAGCCAAGAACCTTAACTGCACTGGAGAGACAAATTCAGTGCTCTCAGCCCTAGTTCTCTGTGCCAGGGCAGCCCTTGACAACCAGGAGGAGTAATTGCAGGCCCCATTACCACCTCTGTCCAAATATCTACACAAGTGACACCATCATGGGCTCTAACCACATGAGCCACCTGCTCATCTACTGATGTGATATATATCATCATATGCCAACAATGCCCCTCTGCTGTATACGTTGGCCAAATTGGATTGTCTCTCTGCAAAAGAATAAATGGACACAAATCAGACATCAAGAATGGTATCATTCAAAAACCAGTAAATGAACACTTCAGTCTTCCTGGACGTTATCTTAAAAACATGCTAGTTTTTGCAAAACAAACAAGGAGTGTGTGGCACTTTTAAAAACTAACACATTTATCTTTCACATGAGCTTAGGGGTAAAGTCCCACTTTGTCAGATGCCAAAATGGAGAAAACTTACATTGAAAAAAGACACAGATTGGAATGTGAAACAGCAGAAATTCATGAATTCAGTGGAATTCTTATACAAAGTAGATATCTTCAGACTGGATTTGAATAGGACTCGAGTGGCAGGGTCATTACAAAAGGTGATTTCTTCCCAATTTGTCCTCACAGCTCTTGTTTATAGCTCTCGCTACTTTCTACTGGACTGTTTGAATAAGAATAGCTTGTTCACATTGCAGAGATTGGCCCACAATCTGTCCTTTTGGATCTGTTTGAATAAACATTGCAACCCACCCTTCTCTGTATCTAGATATTTACCCCACCACACTCCCCCACCCATTTCATACATCTCACAAAGTGGGCTTATGCCCAAAAAAGTTCGTGTGAGAAATAAATATTGGGTAGGGCTACGCTTACAATTTAGTTTGAATTAAGGACGCTTAATTTGAACTAAATTAGTGCATGTCCACACTTGCTTTCATTAGTTCGAACTAAGGAATTTCCTTAGTTCGAACTGAGGAAAAGGTAGTTCGAATCTATAAAACCTCCCTTAAATTCAAATTGATGGTTAATTCGAACTCATTTAGTTCAAATTAACCCAATGTAGCTGTGTTAATTCGAATTAACCACAGCTTGATTTTCCCCATGCAATAGCGCCCCCTGCCTGATTCAAACTTGCAAGTCTTGTGCATGGACATGCTAGCTGGAATTAGGGTTTCCAGTGTGGCTGTGTCAATTCAAATTAACTTAATTCAAACTAATAATTATTAGTCCAAATTAACAGTTTGAATTCAGTTAATTTGAACTAACCTTCTAAGTGTAGACATACCCATTAAGCTTTAAAAGTGTCAAAGGACTCCTTGTTTCGTCTGCTGAAGTAGACTGACATGGCTACCCCTTTGGAACAGGACTCCTTGTTTGCTTTGCTGATATAGAGTAACCTGGCTACCTCTCTGGAACCCCTTTCAAACAGGTGATTGAGAAAAAGCAGAAAGCCTACAAGGAGTGGAAGATGGGAGGGATCAATGAGGAAAGCTAGCTCTTGGAGATCAGAACCTGCAGAGATACAGTGAGAAAAGTGAAAAGCCAAGTAGAGGTGGATCTTGCAAAGGGAGTTAAAATCAATAGTAAAAGGTTCTATAGCCATATAAATAGGAAGAAAACTAAGAAAGAAGAAATGGGACAACTAAGCACTAAGAATGGAGTGGAGGTGAAGGACGAATGTCTAAAAAAAATACTTGGCTACTGTTTTTAATGATAGTGGTAGTGTAGCTAATTTGAATGAGGATAGAGGGGTAGAAATGAGTCATTTCATTTCAAATGACCACATTGACCATAGATGCCAAAATCAAACTGCTTAATGGGACTAAATCAGGGAGTCCTGATAATCTCCATCCAAGAATATTAAAGGAACTAGCACATGAAATTACAAGGTCATTAGCAAGGATTTTTAATGAATCTGTAAACTCAAGGGTTTTACTGTAGGACTGGACAATTACAAACATAGTTCCTCTTTACAAGAAAAAGAAAAAAGTGGTCTCAGTAACTGCAGGCCTGTTTGTTTGACCTCAGTAGCATGCAAGGTCTTGGGAACAAAATTGAAAGAGAAAGTAGTTAAGGATATCCAGGTTAATGATAAAGCCTAGCTAAAGGTTTTTTCTGAAGTACTGTAACTTTCTTGTCTGTTACAGAATGGCCAAGGAAATTGAAGTACTCCCCTGCTGGTTTTTGTATGTTACCATTCTTGATGTCTTTATTCTTTTGCACAGAAACAGTGGATTTATAAAGCCTGAACTTGTCTCTTTATTTTGTGTAAGATGTATATGATTATTTCCTTTACTATTTCATCTTTGTGCCCCCTCCTCCCTCATTTTTTTTTTAATAATCCCAAGCAAGTCTCAGCGGGCAAAGTGTGGAGTATATGTATCAAAGTGAACTGATGACTTGGGATGATAAGCCTGAGAGGAAAAGTCAGAGTTTCTGGTAGTTAAGAACTCAGGACAGACATATTTGGGGAGAATGAAAACCTCTAAAGGATGTTGGCATTACTCTATAAGAAGTAACTAGCCTGGTGCAAGCCAGAGTGTGAACTTTATGCTTGTGCTCTCGCTCCTGGTACCCAGGTTTTGAGCCGTGACAGCATGGCATGAAGGCATACTAAGTTATATAGCAGCTAGTGAGAGATCCCTTATTGGGCCAGGTGATTGCCAGAACATCACAGACTTGAAGAAGTCGTCCTTGAAGCTGTACAGTGGGGGTCTCAAACTCAAATCATCATGAGGGCCACATGAGGACTAGTACAGGGCCTCACGAGGACCAATACATTAGCCCAAAGGCTGCACCACTGAAACCTTTTCATAGAACAATATTGCAAATATCGATAACAAGATCGTCATTGCAGGCTGCAGGAAATAGCTTTAGGGGCCTCATGCAGCCTGCAGGCCACATGTTTGAGACCCTTTCTGTACAGTTAGTCTCTTTCACCAACACAAGTTAGTCCTATCAAAGTTATTACCTTCCCCACATTGTCTTGCTTATATCCTGACACCAGCCTGGCTACAACCCTGCATATAAAAAATGCAGATGAGAGACTGAAAAATACCTCATGATTTTTCCAGCATCTAACTCTGTATTCAGCAAAACAGTGGGACTATGAAAGGTCCACAGCAGCAGTGCTGCTTTCTGGCCCAGAGCCAGAGGGTGACGGATTGTAGATTCCTGCATTTCTAGAGGAAGGATTGGAAGAGATGGGATTTTGCCACCTGAAACCACTGTACACGTTTAATGTCCTATTTATCTCTTCCAGTGAGCTTGAAATGGTAATAAATGAACTAGTTTTACAAGAATCTATTAATGTCAGAAGTATATGGGAAGGACAAAAAGTCCTATTAGCCCACATTGATCTGCCAGGAAACTACAAGATGCAGTGGGTTTAATGACTTATTAATTTGCTTAAACAACTTCTAATGACAGTGAGGATAGTCTTATGGCTTGGTTGTGAGGGTATAGTAAAAATTGTTCAGGAGATGTAAGTTTAATTCCCATCTCATATGATAAATATAATTTTTAGTCTTTAAGTGCCACAGGACTCCTTGTTTGTTTTGCTGAACTAGACTAACACGGCTGCCACTTTGGAACTAATTCTCTTGTGACTCTGAGGAAGTCCTTTAACATTTCTGTATCTCAATCCTCCAAGAAAAAGCTCTGCCAAAGGGTCCTTGATCTTGATTAGGCCCATGGATGAATAAATAATAATAATAATAATTAATAATAATAATAATAATTAATAATAATGATGTTAGGAACTCCTATACCTTCATATCCCCATTGATTTTGGAGCTGATCTAGCTTCTTGTATTAAATTCACCTCATCCAGAAATATAGCCTGTGTTCCTGATGCTGAGACATGATACGTAACCTCTCTCTTAATTGATGCTCTGTACCAGATGACTGGAGCATAGCTAATCTAATGCTGTTTTTTTGTTTTGTTTTGTTTTTTGTTTTTTGTTTTTTTTAAGCCTCTAGAGGTGGTCCAGGAGATTATGGGCTGGTAAACCAAATTTCAGTGCCAGGCATCTTGGTCAAAACTATAGTAGATGCATAGATGAATATGATATGGGGAGAAGAGACAACATGGCTTTTGAAGATGGAAATTATTCTTCACCAATCTATTAGAATTTCTTGCTGCTGTCAACAGGCATGTGGAGAAGAGTGAGCAAGCTGGTACAGTGGACTGGACATTCAAGAAGTCTTTGGTAAGGTCCCTTTTAAGCAAACTAAGCAGCCATGGAATAAGTCCTCTCCTGGATAGATAGCTAGTTAAAAAATAGAAACTAAAAGTTAGGAATAAATTTTTGACTTTGACAGTGGAGAGAGTATCATAGAATCATAGAATATTAGAGCCTGTCATTTTGAAATAAGAAAACATCGTATGGACATTCAGTTTTTTTATTTTGAAACAACCAGTGTTGTTTCAAAATAAAAGACTCGTGTGGACATACCCTTGGATGTGAAAAACTAAGATGGAAATCTCATGAGAAGAAACTTCCTGGTGCTTTCAGCTTCCTTTGGTGTCAGAAACAAAACATCAACAATATTTCCTCATGGGGTATGTCTACACATCTCTTTTATTTTGAAATAACACTGGTTATTTCGAAATAAAAGAGATTAGGTCCACATGACGTTTTCTTATTTCAAAATGAAGCGATCCATCATTCTGAAATAAGAACTGTCATTTCGAAACAGCTTAACCCCATTCATTTTGAAATGGCTGTCATTTCAAAATGGTTATTTCAAAATAAGGCAGTTTGGACATGTTTCGAAACAACACCATTGTTGTGAAACAACTGTTTCAAAACAACATGTCCAAACGGCCTTATTTCAAAATAACCATTTTGAAATAACAGTCGTTTCGATAGCAGGCTTTTCCTTAATTCAAATTAACATTTTCTTAATTCAAATTAACTTATTTTGAAATAAGGAATTTATTTTGAAATAACTCATTTCAAAATACTTATTTCGATACTTTATGACCTGATCCTATATTTTATACCCCCTTGCATTTGGTTTCATTCCTTTCTGTAAGTTCACCCATCTTTGAAGCATCTGAGGAAGTGGGATCTTCTCCCATGAAAGCTCATGCAAAAAATAAATCTGTTAGTCTTGTTTTTGTATAGACATAGCCATGGTGTTTTGGCCTTTCATTAAGCGCCAAATATTCAGTGACATGCAACGATGAAAAATAATAGGAGATAACAGTTCTCCATTTGCTTTGAAAATTCAGAAAGCTTGGATCGGACAATGGAGGAGAAGTTTCAATTTGAACTGGGGATGACTGTTTGGAATGCAGTAAGTCCTCCATCATCCTAAATCTTTAAACTGAGATTAGTCATCTTTCAAAAAAGGGTAGACTGGCATCAATGGGTATGGTTCTCTGGGCCCATAGTATGCAGGTGGTCTGACAAGAAAAAAATGGCCCTTTCTATTAAATGACTATCAGAACAATCTTGTACAGTTACTCTACTTCTTGATAAGAACGGGAGCAGCAAAAAGTGAAGGAAATTCTAGAAAATGAATCTATTTTTAGATGCCTTCATTTAGGCAAGCATTGTTAGTCTATATAACTCAGCCAATGTCACACAGTCAATCAAGGGTGGAGGCAGGAAGAGAACTCCTGACTGTCCCTCTGCTCAACACTCTGAACTAGAGAAGGATCACTTTAACATCTCCATTAGTGGTTTAGTAGCTAAGCATCTAATCAAAGCCATTTAGCAACAAGAGAGGGTCTGCAAAGGTACCTGAATAGTTAATTAGAGACAGTTTCCAAAGAGTGACAGTGATTATAGCCTCTAGACATAGACAGTAAGGATGATCATGTTTGCCTAGTCTAAACTTCTGTGCATTGCAGACCCAGTACCTCACCCATACATACCTGTGATAGAGTTACTTACATCCCTAAATCATGATTTGAAGACTTCAAGTTCCAAAGAATCCACCATTTACATTTGGTTAAACCTACAAGTGTCCCATGCCCCATTCCACTGAGGAAGGTGGAACCCCACCAGGGTCTCTGCCAATCTAACCTCAGGGAAAATTCCTTCCTGCCACCAAGGATGGGTTTTATTTGAACAAAAGTGATACAAACTCCTGTGTTTGAACTAATACATTCAATAGACTTAAAACAAGGGTGGAAAAAGGAAATGAAGGGAAGGTTGTTTTCTCTCTTGTAATGCAGCCTGTACATCAACATATAAAGTAAGTTAGACGGTGAAGTTTTTCTCCAACTAAAGGTAAACAGAGTATGGAAGGATTTGAACTTAAATGCAAGGCACAGTAGAAGAGAGAAAGAAAAACGATAAGTATTGCTCAATAATGGAGAATAAGATCTAGAGGACATTGCTGTAACCTATTGAGATGAGTCTTATAACTGGAATGTCAATTTATAGACAAGTGCAATTGATGTGGAAACAACAGACATGCCAGAGGAGGTGAAGGAATCATGCTATGCATCAGATGCATCTAAAATGCCCGTGAGCTACAACTTCACAAATAGAATATGTTGGTAAAATGTTTTGGGAGGAGACATGAGAAACAAAGGAGAAATGACACTGAGTATCTGCCACAGACCAGAAGGACTGGAGGAAAATGTAAGTGAATAATTCTGTCCCAACAGTTATCACACAAAATGAGGGATCTCCAGATAAGTCTAAATTCAATCCTAGTAATATGATGAGGCCAAGATTGAGAGAAGAATCCTTAAAACCATATAAAAAGATAATGGAACCATATAAGAGGACAATGGAACAGGAAGCTACAAAAGTTTTCAGAGAATTCAGCTAGAATTTTGTACTTAAATCCATAGCACTACTAATGTAGCTGATGCTGAGGCTTAATTGCAGTTGGGCTGGATATGATCAATCTCACAGTCACTGAATCATGGGAATGTATGAGGAGAGGAGCCATGCTAGATAATAAGCTGAACATGAGCTCCCCCTGTAGTTTGGTGGCGAAGACCGCTAATCAGACTGCTGGATGCATAAAGAGGGGAATAACAAGTAGGAGCAGGGAGGGACTATTATTTCTGTACACTCCATTACTAACATTATTACTGAAATACTCTGTCTACTAACAGTGGCAACACTTTAAGGGCACGTCTACACGGCTCTTTTATTTCAAAATAACACCCGTTATTTTGAAATAAAAAAAATTTAGTCTACAAGACATTTCCTTATTTCAAAAGGACGGACCTCATCCTTTCGAAATAAGGATCGTCCTTCTGAAAAAGTAAAACCTACCCCCCCCCCGAAACAGCCGTTATTTTAAAACGGATGTTTCGAAATAACGGCTTTAGACCCGTTGTTTCGAAACAACACTGTTGTTTCAAAACAACGGTTCAAAACAGCGGTCCCATTGCCGTTATTTCGAAACATCCGTTTCGAAATAATGGCCATTTCAATTCTGCAGTTTCCCTTATTTCAAAAGGAGCCCTTTTGAAATAAGGGTTTTATTTCGAAATCGGTCCTTTTGAAAGGACCGATTTCGAAATAAACCTGTGTGTGTAGACATGCCCCTTAAGAAGGATGTAGATTAACTGAAAGGGCTTTGAAAAGAGCTACAGTATTATTGCAGGATCTGTACTTCAGCCTCATCTGTGCAGCTCTGGGATTCAGCTGCTCCCAGCTTTAGCTGTAGTGTTCTGACCCTGGGTTTCTTGTGTTTCTTTGTTTCCCTTATCAACTTTCTACTATTCCTAACTTCTAATTTATATGCATTACTATCAATTTCCCCTTTTTTTATTTGTTAAATATTATTTTATTGTTTTACAGATGTCTTCACTTACCCTCTAAACCCAGGTTGATTTTTAGACCAACACATCATTGTTCCTCAGTTGTGGGATTGTGACTTTTAGATATCTAGTAAGCTTTTTCTTAAATAATTCTCATTTATCACTCATACTTGTCTGATTAAATTATTTCCCCCCGCTGATTTGGCTCACAGTTATTTTCAGTATTGTGAAACTGGCCCTGTCAAAATCCTAAATGTATATAATACTGGTCTGGACTTTATTCTGCTTATCCTTTATAACTGTGATCAAGCCAGAATCACTTGTACTTAAGCCACCATTGAATGTCCAGTTCTATGATTAGTTTCTCTTTATCTTCACTAAGCATGAAGCTCCTCGTGATCATATTTTTCCCCATCACACTATAGATAAGTGTGTAAGGAACCCTCATCCTCTTCTCTAAAGTGAGTTAATGGTCAATAAGATGGGACAACAGGTAATGCACTAGGATTAGAAGAAGCAAGCGCTGCACACAGTATTTATGAATATTTATGTTTGAATAAAATTCTCAGATTGGCTTTGTAATATTTTGTGATCACTTTTCTTTTCTGGTCAAATGGTCACACCCTTGAGTTTCACTTCACAAACATGCTCCCCCCCCCCCGAAGGTCAAATACATGTGCAAAAATCTATTTGCATGAATATTTGCACCAGAAGCATGCAGGCTCAGGTATAGTATAGTTATACTCAGTTCTGCCTCAGCCTAGCAAGAGGAACTATGTGACAGTATGTCTACACTTAAACTTTAAATTGAAATAATAATGATTATTTTGATTTAAAGTAGTGCATGTCCACCTTAGCTTTCCTTATTTTGAAATGAGGAGCTCCCTCATTTTGAAATAAGGGACAGTCATTTCAATATAATAAAACCTTGCTTTATATTGAAATGACGATTAAATCAAAATTATTATTTTGAAATAATGCACTGTAGCTGTGTTATTTCAATTTAACTGTTATTTAAATTTTACACTTTTTGCTCTTTTCCCTCCGAGGGTGCCTTCCTCTTTCTATATATGAGGTAGGGCCATGACCCTTCTGAGGCGCCATTTGCCTTACCTACATGGACATGCTACTTTGATTTGGGTTTCTAGTAAGGACATGTTAAATTGATTTAACTTAAATCAATTTAATGATTTTTATTTCAATTCAATTAGATCAATTTAAGTTAATTTGATTTAACAATCTAAGTGTAGACATAGCCTTCAAGTTTCAAACATCCACAGTCCTATTCCTTTTTGTGGATTTAGATGTTATCCATTCAGAATCCTATTCCTTTTTGTGGATTTAGATGTTATCCATTCAGAATCCTATTCCTTTTTGTGGATTTAGATGTTATCCATTCAGAAAGCAGAGCCAATACCACATGACTTGGGTGGCCAAACACTGAATTATGAATACTTAAATCAGTAGAGGTTGGAGACATTTGTGAGTGAAATCATTCATTGGATAGTTTTGAATATGAAAATTGACGTGTCTGTTGGTTATACCAGTACAAAAAGGGGGCAAAAATTTGTTGATTTAATTGCTGGCTCTGAATGGTTCTTTGGACTCTAATTAATAATGGAGGAAATTAAGAAAGGGCACATATATGGGGAAGATCAAAAGATGCGGTCATTAGTTTGTGTCACAGAGTGGACTGGTTCCAAAGGGGCAGGTGTGTTAGTCTAGTTCAGTAAAACAAACAAAGACTTTCTTAGTCTTTGTTAGTCTTTAACTGCCAGAGTAGACTTGGTCATTGAGTAGGAAATTGGTCCAGCTTACTTGTACTTCATTAATAACCTCTTGACAGGGCCTAAGGAAGGCAGCTGGTCTCCGCCACAGGGGAAACTGGGATCAAGGATGGTTCAGCGAACAGAAGACAACAGGAGAGTCACAGGCACCAGCAGCCAAAAGATTAAAGCCAGGTTGGGCTTGGGCAGGAACTGAATTGGAATTTGCAGACTTTGTTGTGGTACTTTCAGTTTTGTTTATAAACTTCTCCTTAATAAATGGAGGCCCTGAGGAGAGGTATTTGAACAGAGGCAAGCTTGTACATAGAAGGTGAAGTGCCCAGAAAGAAGGGAACTTTACTGAGGTGCCCAGAAAGAAGGGAACATGAGGAAGGATGCTTCCTGGCCACAAAAGCACGCATGTGATGCAGCTGGGCCAGTTACACTGTGGAATCGTCTTGCCAGGTGGAAAGTTATCACTTGGTCTATTTGAAATGAGGAAGATGGAACACTAGCAAACATGCTGAAGTCAAAGATGCTGCACCAGCCAGGATTAGGTCCCAGGACTATCACTCATATGCCTGCAAATAGCCCTTACACCCAACTGTGCAAAACAGTTACAGATCTTAATTAACTCAAGAGGTCTTTTCGTCTCTAGATCTATGGATCAACCCCTGGAAAGTGCTGACCACCAGTAATGTAAGATACAGTAATTCAGCATTTTAGCTTTGTATTTCTTGTTGTTAATGCAGACATACGGCCAACATTCTGCTTTGTACAGTCAGCATCAAGGACTCATTAGGAGTTGTAAATCTGTTGTCAAGTAGTGACTTCACTGTAAAACCATGCTAGAAGAGCCTCTGCTTGAGTGAAAGCAGTTGGAACTGGGTTACTTACAGAAAATTCTGGGTGCCAGCTATGTAATATTTTAGAGCTAAATTATAAAGACTAGTGAGGTGACACAAGGAAAAACAAGGAAAATTGCCTCCTGATCTTCATCAAATTAAATAAATGCTCTGAATACAATGTTCCCCAAGTAAAAACATTGGAAGGCTCCCAGCAAGAAATTTGGCAGCATTTAGGAGATATAAAATAACTTTCATGTGTTTGAAAAGTACACCTTGCCTCAGAAGCCATTGCCATTCCTTATGTTTCTCTTGGCTGAGATATGTGAACCAGTTCAGAGGAAAGAGGAACTTCACTCAACCCTGTGCCCCAAACGCTAAAGGTATGTCTACACTGTAATAAAAACCCATGAAGCAATGAATTTCAGAGCCAGGTCTGCTGGCATGGGCTGGGGCTGGGGGGGGGGGTATAAAACTGTTGTGCAGACATCTGAGCTCACAGGGGGCTCAAAACCCAGGCTCCAGGCCAAGTGTGAAAAGCTACCTAAGAAATTTTAGCCCTGCAGCCCAAATCAGCTAACTCAGGCCAACTGTGGCCATGCCTTGGGAATTTTACTGCAGCATAGAAACACTTGTAAGGGCCTGATCCAAACCTCATAAAAAGCCATTTTTCTCTAATTGAATACATACCTTTTTAGGGATGCTTAAGGGCCAATCTACCTCTTGTTTTTACCTCTACTACAAATAGACTAGTCAGAATTCAATTTTTTTGTATGACATTGATGTTCATTTTTAATTCATTGTCTTAAATTTTTTGTCAAATTATAGTTTCCCAAGGATGGGACATTATGGGATGGAGCATATGAAAAGAATTATTAAATGACAATTGGCACTGAGATTCACAAAGTTACAGTTTTATACCCATTAAAACACAAAAATGTCAACTTCATGTGGGCAAACACACAAGGTATCTTTAAATTAAACTCTATTAAGTTCTCAAGCAAAGTAAGAAAATTCTGCTCATCTATACATTTTGGTGATTATTGATAGAAGTATTTTTTGGTTCACACATATAATGAAATCAAGGGTTATTGATACTTACCAATAAAAATCTAATCCTTCCATGCCTAGAGTAGAAATGGAAGATAAGGCTCAATGTAGTCACAAAACTCCATCTACCATGGCTCCTTTGGGAGGAAAAACTCTGTAGTCTAAACAAATGGGTGGTGCTAGCTGGAAAGGGAATGTAGCTCTGGTGGCTGATTCAAACTAACCTATGAAATGTGTTGCTATTTGTGACATGGCCAAAGAGAAAACAAACTGCCACAAGAATGACTATTCTGGGCTGAGAAGGTCATGAGAATTTTTTCCAGAGAGATTGGGTCTGGACTTTTAGATGCTTCTGCAAACTTATCTGCCTTGGAACGTATAAGTTGTGGCAGATGGTTCTCAGCCTAGGAGGGGGTCTATCTATTATCCATCCAGTCTGCCCTTTGCTTAGTGGAAAACAGGCACTATGAGGTCAGTGAATCTAATACCACTGAAAGGAGCAGTTTGCCAACCCCAAAGAATGAAGTCTTCTATTTATCTGCAGAAGAAAGAGCGTGAGAGTATAAGTGTAACCTATATGTCTTATTAGAGGAGCTATCTCTCTAAGGGATCTCCTGAAGCTGGGTTATGTTGCTGGGCAGATTTGTCTGCCGAGGTCCAGAAGCCTCTGGAAATTAAGTGGGTGGTTGCATTGAGCATGCTTCACAAGGTTTTCTGCAGCTTTGGTTACGTCAGACACCATGGATACATCTATACTGGCAAGTTAGATCAAATTACAGAGGCTTAATTGAGCTGACGTAGCCGCTGTCTGCACTAGACTTTCATTAGTTTGAACCAAGGAATTCCTTAATTCATTGTAATGAATGCTTAGTTTGAACTAGTAAAACCTGCCAATTAGTTCAAACTAAGTGCTTAGTTTGATCGTTAGTTCAAACTAAGTATGGCGTAGGTTAAGACTAACTCTTAGTTCAAACTTAATAAGTTTGAACTAAAGGCAGTTAGTTCAAAATAACAAAGTGAACGAATTCGAACTAACATTAGTTCTAATTAGTCCACATTTTTAATTTGAACTAATAAGTTCAAGTTTAGCTCAAACTAACCTCGAACTTATTAGTTCAAATTAACAAATTCAGACTAACTTTCTGCAGTGTAGACATAGCCCATGAGAGCAGCAGCCTCAGAGATGCAATGAGAAGACCCCATGTGCTCAATGTGTAAATGTGAGAAACCAAGCTAGAAGTGAACAGCAAGATGTTTTCTCCCTTCTGTGGAGCATTTTGTAGCCGAGTTTTCTCATATGCACATGTGAGCAAATCAATCTGACTGATTGCTGGTTAACCAGTAAGCTGACTGGATGGTGCACGTTCCAGAAGAGAAAGAAAAGCCTGCATGGATTTCCACCTAAGATCCCTGAGACCAAAGAAGAAGACTGCTGCTTCTTGCAACTCAAGCCTTTGGTCTTGAACAGAGACTGTAACTGAAAGTTGGGTAAACGCTGCCTAAACTTTGGGACTCTTGGGTTTCTTTCCCTACAGTGTTTCTGTGAGGACAGTTCTGTTTACTTAATTTTGTTTTCTTATGATGAGATTTATCAGGTTAGTAGTTAATAAAGTTCATTATGTTTGTTCTTAGGTAGTATTTTAATGTGGGAAGGGTAACTGAACAATCTTTGCTGTGAGTCCCTTACAGACTGAATCCCGGGTCTCCAGCTGTTTCTCTATAGGAGTTGGGGTTTACTTATTTGTTTATTTATTTATTTTGAGGCACTGGAGAAGGGCAATCAAATGAATTCTAGCTCATCCAAAGTTTACATAAGCTGCCCTGCATTGCTGTGTCATTGTGTTCCTGTTCTGGTCTATGGGAATGAAAAAAATAATTCAATTCAGATTCCATGATCTGTTTAGCGTCTAGGCTCTTCATTGAGGTTGCCAACCCAGGGACCAATTAGCGTCAATTGAAACCGTGTTTTATGCCATGAACACTTGTCCTGTGGGAACTGGATTGAGGCCCCTCAACTCATGTCACTTAAATTTCCAACAGATGGTAATGACTCTTACTAACACACTGGCTGCTGCTAGATTTCAGCTGATGCCCTACAAGTGAAACACAATATTGCCCATTATTGAGCTCACCTCAGCTAAGGTTCAGTACGCTTGCGTTCAGCATCATTGGGGTTTCAGCAGATGCCTTAAATGAGTGTTCTCTTAGCACAGAAGACAGGAAAGACTGCTGCTCATTGAAAGCTATGGAAAAGACTTACAGTCAACTTTAAATTCACATCGCACTGACTGGAACAACTTTTAAGGATTTAGTTTAAATCCTAAATCAAGATAGCAGGAGACAGCTAGGTCACAAAAAAAAAAAAAGAAAAAGATGGCTGAAACTTCAATCTGCTTTATACTAAACAAATTAGATGGTTTCCCAACCTCTATGATTTTAGTCACTTAATGTAAAGCTGCTTAAGGACGAGCATTTTTTTTTTCAGGCTTCAATCTAATCAGGGCAATTTGGAATTGGTTGCTTGCTGTTACAGACACGCAGTATTTTGTGGTCTAGAGATAATGTGGAGTCAATGCTTCCATCCTGTAATATAGACCAATTTCTTCTTTAACATGAAGCTCAATTAAGAAATAAATACATCTATAACAAGTGAAAGAAGAAGATCCGAAGTCTCCATCTATCCCTTAGATTTAAGAATACACCACTAATGTAGGGCAAGAAATTATTGATGTGTTTTACATGGCATTTTATTAATCAGCATCAGATTGAGCACAATTTGCAAAATTCGTGTGGCAGCTATTAAACATTTTCTTCTAAGTAAGTAAATGAAAGAGATTTGCTAATTCCAGCAGAGGCTTCAGGCATTGGTAAGGGGTGAGAGAAACTAAACATGGAGGGGCATATTAAATCAGTGCAAAACAGTCCTCAGATCTCTGCTAAATTCATTTAATCCTTTTTTTTTCACATTTTATGGCCTGTCAGACTTTATAAATATTGATACAGTATAGTGAAAGGTGACAACTTGGAAGAAAATGTTTAAGTCTAGACTGTTAAAGGACCAATGCTGCTAAATTGTCTTTCATCATGGCTGAGGTGCATGCTACAGGTTTTGATTGTGTGACTTCCATCATCCAGCCCTTGAGTGAAGATGAGATGGACAGTGAGATTTTCCAGCATATTCAGCCCCAATGGGGAAGAAGAGGAGGTGAATAACTTTGAATGACTTGAGGTTGCCCAGGTATTTGAATATGTTCCCACAGGAATCAAGGACCTTCACAAAGCTTGTTAACTTCTATTTCAAGTGCAAGACACCCTTCTTTGCTCTTTTGTGCCTTAACAACTACATAGCAAAGTGTGTTTTTTTTCCCCAAAATTTAAAACCCCATGTCCACTGAACACACTTCTTCCCTAGAAGAGAGGATGAGGGAACAATCAACACGTGACTGCTGTTAGTCACATTGATAGATTCACCTCCAGAAGGTGCTCAGCTGCTACAGTGATGAGTTTTGTATGAGAAACTAACAGAACTGAATAGGAAAGAATTTATCTTTCCACCATGCTGGAATTAGACAACCAGTCCCCAAATAGCAAGCAGAATTGAGTGGATGGTCTACCCTCTCGTTACCTCCAGCCAGATTCTAGGGAGAGAAGCATTCTTGTTGACTTCTAGAACAAGAAGCTCACCTCAATCATACTTTGCTGCACTCCATCCGGGTCTCCAAACAGGATTTTGTTCTGCCAATAGAAGCAGCCCACTTAAGTGGTTGTATCATGGTAGCGGTGGCCAGGGACCCAAATCCAATCTCCATTATACTAAGTTTTATACAAACACTGTGGAGAACAGAATCCCTGTGCTAATGACCAGACAGCTATTTCTACAGTGAATTCTGAGAATGGAACCATTCAAAATTCTTCAGTGAAACCAGGAAATGGTCAAAACTCACGTCTTTCTGAACTGTCCTGCAAAAATTATGATTCAGGCCAAAGGTTAAACTGGAATTCCAGGAATATCAATGTCAAAATCCCTACTAACTTCCATATGAGTCCATATTCACTGAAAAGTTTCCTAACCTTATGAGCAACCTGTGGTTAGTTGTGAGCAAATTCTGAAGAGATTTATGTAGTAGAAAGCGAGGGCCTGTGATAGGAGGCTAATATCACAGGGCCTGGAAAACTAGTCCAGGACTCAAAGCCCAACTATGGCCAAGGGTGTGAAAAATTACAGTAGTCACTAAGGAGTCATGACGATTAATGGTAACAGGCTAGGATTTGGATTTGCCTGGTATTTTATTACTTCAAAAAGTTATAGATAGATAGAAAGTACCAAGATATTAAGGTAATAACACTATGACCTAGCATTATTGAAAAATAGCAAACATTGTCAAATATCATAACGATATGATATATTAATATATTTTGATTTAATTTTTTATACATGGAGATAGTGTCGTGCATGGAAACTCAAAATGCACAGCCAAGGGATATACAGGCCGTTGGAGCTTGGGCAAAGGCTGAAGCAAAAGTCCACATATTGGAGGTGCTTCCCAAAATAGCCTGAGCTAAGCAAGATTGTTTTGCAACATGTCCCTTGGCTGGCAGCATTGTGGGTAAACATTTGTACAAGATGTACCCTTGGGAGGATGGAGGGCGGGCCTCTCAGGACTAAAGTAATTCCTACCCAATGTAGAATTGCTGGAGGTGGCAGCTTTGTTGTATTGTATACCAGTGCAACTTTTATACCCATGCAGCAACTTTGATAACCTGGGTACTTGAGAATTGTTGAAGGCAGTAAGAATGAATGGCGAAGGGTCGTTCGTATATCATGAGTGGAAAGTCTCTAGCTAAGGGCAAACTCGAGATCCCGCCAGGATTTATGGGTGCCAATCAGAGAAGGAACTGGTCAGACAAACAGCTTACAATAAGGATGAAGAAGGGTGAAGAAGTTCACTCCTCCCCCAGGATGCCCCCTTGACTGATTCATCCATAAAACAGCCTGACTCGGTAGCCAAGGGAAGGAAAATCAACACCAATACAACAGGGATCAGTTCACGCCCAAAGCTTCCTCACCCCACCAACTTCGGCACCTGGGTTAACTTGGACCTGGCCAGTCTCAAGTAAGTCCTGCATCGAGCAGATATGAGTGTGGCTCGTCAGTGGTGATGTGAGTGTTGTGTTTTGTGTCTTATGTCATATACTGTGCTGCCTGACCTAGGGCAAACTGCTGTTGTATTGGGCCTCGCTCACTTTGCATCTTGGCTGGAGCAGGAGGCCTGTGTGGATAAATGAGACCTTCTTAATTTTGGGATTAATCTGGTATCTTATTGTGTGGTCTGTGTTGCCTTATTAGATGGTCTGCTGATGGTAACCATTGTACTGTTGCTCGAGCTCTCCAAATGATTGTATGCATATATCCTTGCTCCCGAAATGATTGTATTCCTACATATTTGGTCAATCACCTTTAATGATTGGATTCATTTATATTACCAATAAAAGTTACATAAAAGGTAATCACCACAACAAAGGCATCCTGTGTCTGTCTCCCCGTCCTCGACCCTGCATGCTGTCCAAGGGTAGCAACCACCTACGCAGCAGAGAGCAGGCTGAAACCTGCCCACAGAAGTGTATAGAGATGGAGGTCAAAAGCAATAGATTTGTCTGGCCTCAGAGATGATGGCAGTCCTGCTGCCAAATTGTGCTTTTCCATCACATTAGGGCATACATATGTAAAGTACACTTGCAAGTTGTAAGTCATATTTTTTATTGTGCTTCTCTGCTATAAATCTAGCCCAAGTGCCTTCATTCTCAATGGACTCATGGTCGTGTCGATTCATTTGATTGTGAAGGGGTGTCTCAGGTAACTGCACAGACTAGGACAGCCCACACATGGGGAGCTCACACACATAGCTGCTAATTAACAACCCGTCAGCCATCCATCTGATTAATGACCCACTGACAAGTTTATGCTTTCACGATGAAGAAATGGTCCCATGTGGATTGTTGGGTGATTTCAGCACAAAGCCAGGTGCAGAATAATGTCTTTGACTCAGTTTCTCTCAGATTGGGAGGAAATGGCCCAATAAAAAACTTTCTTTTCATACACCCAAATCACCCACCCACAAAACCTGAGCTAAATTGAACAGTCCCTGGGGAAATGACATTGTGGAGTTTCAGTGCAATTCTAGGCATGTAGCCCTCTCCTTGCTCTTTGGTTTTAGCCTCCCAATCTTTTCCAGCCTTTGTTGGCAGGAAATACAGTTCATGTAAATTCTGCCGTGTTCAACACTTCTGGTTGCTATTTGTTTTATTAGAATGTGTTGACTTTTTCATTTTGCACTGAGCAACTTTGTTGCGCCCGAAATCATACTGACTCATGCATTATTTACAAGATAATATCACAAAACAGATGTCTCTAAAAACAATATTTTCCCCCCTTCCTTGTCTGTGCAGTCTAAGGGCCAGATGTTACAAGATGAGGAGGTTCTCTCTGAAGGTGCTGAATGACCGGGGAGTCGTGTGATTGGACCAGCCCCTATCAGAACCAGGCCATAAGATACAGAGTGCTCGCCCGCACCCCCAGATTGATTAACCCAATCTGATGGTTTATAAACCATAGCCCCAGATTTTAACCCAGCATGTTAACCTTCCACTTGGTGTGTTATTTGTGGGTCACACACATGGCTGGATTTAAACCTTATAATTTTGTCATCATAGCATCTTCAGCACCTGCTCAGCCCGCAGGCAGCTGACCTTAGTGGTTTCTGTGTAGAAAGAGTGACAGGAGAGAGGTGAGTGAGCCAGGATAGTCCAAACAAGGGGAATATGCGCACACGTAGGCTCCTGCTTTTGGTCTGGCCTGGGGCTGGGCCTGAGAAGGATGAGGAGGAGCAGGTATGGGGCCAGAGTTCCAGCAATAGTGTAGGGCCCCCAAATTTGCCAGGGCTCCTGGGCAACGGCTCCATTTGCCCATGCAATAATCCTCCATTCTTTAGGTGTCCCTACAACACCAGCACCCTTAGGCTAATGCCTACTGTGCCAAATTGAAAATCTGGCCCTGCTCACACAGTGGTTCCTAAATCACATCTATTATTAGGGGAGGGGATGAGCCAAAGGGGCTATTCAACAGCTAGATTCCTGAAGAGGATCTGGCTGACTCAATAAAAGCCATTCCTTGGCAGCCAGGGTGGTTCTCACCAAAATACTGAACAGGGTGCAGGATGTCCTTATGCCTACCCCCATCTAATCTTTCTGTGCTTTACATTTTGCTCATCTTCGCAACATCTGAGTACTGTGCTAGATGTTTATCTTAGTTTCTCTCCTTTGGCATAAATGTGTTTATAGGGGGAGAGCTACATTAAAATCCATGAGCTTCTCAGCTGACACAAAAAGTGATGAGATTTGTCTGGCCTCAGTGAGTTCTACCAATCACGGGTCAGCTACTGATCAATCTCTAAGGCTTGGGCTCCCAAAGCCTCACCTTTATGGGTGCTAAATAGTTCATTGATCCAATGCAGCATCAATCAAACATCCAGGAGGCAGGTTCTCAAATGGCATTATTCAGTCCTGGGGAGGTTGGCTTTCAGCCTGGAACATGATAGGGCGTATCACTGGGAGTCAATGCAGAGCCCTAAGGTGCTGTTCTCTCCGCCCTGTGGCAGGGCCTTTGTTGCAGAGCAAAGGGCTGTTGCATTCTGGAGTGACTGAAGCTTGTCCATGGTCGGCAGCTTTATTCCTAGGTAAGCCTAGAAGTCACAAATAGATGGATACCTCTGACAAAATCAGAATCTGACCAGAGAGGGCCCAGCCTTCTGGTCCACTATAAATCAAGGTAGGCATCTGTAGCAGCCGTGAATATGAGCCTATCCCGGAGGCAGGCAGCCTCCTCCAGATGTGCCAACAGTGGCATGTGAGCCCATTTGGAGTGGTATGGGGAACCCTCCATGGCCGCTCCTGCCACTGACAGCCACTCCGGGTGGCTTCTTTCAGGGATGACTGGGGAAAGGAGGTCTCCATCATGTCCATGCTCCAGGCATGCCTGGAGCGCCTCCTCTCCTTGGCGTGCTGCTGCCAAAAAGAGCCACTCTGAGCAACTTCTTTCTGTGGTCTACCTGGAAGCCCCTTGAGAAAAGCCACTCTGGTCAGCTTCTTTCCATGGCGAGCCCTGGGACCCTGGTCTCTAGGTACACTGCCAAGAGGAACTAATCTGGGTGGCTTCTTTCCATTCACTGCTCCTTGCAGAGGTATGCCTGTGAAGCACATCCATCGATGCCCCTCTGCCCTCCAGCTGTGGCTGATGCTGAATTTTCAGGCAGCCATTGCTTTTTCTCAACCAAGAGGTCCACCAGCACCAGCTGAGGCTCAGGGAGGAGGGACGACATGGGGATGGCAAAAGCTGCCAACCCTTGGTGTCTCCAGAAAGAGTCAAGAGAGGTCAAAGCTGTAGGTTTTCTCTTGGCTATCAGTGACTCATGCTTCATTAGTAAAGGTCTGCTAGCTTCTGCATAGGAGAATCACCAAGGTCATTCCTCACCATGCCCTCTGACAGCACCACTTGCTTTTCTGTTCTCATAGCTTTTATTCTCAGGAGCACAAGTATCATGGCTGCCTGCTTTTCAGGTGGTAGATGAGAGTTTCTAGTGCACAGGGCCAGCCACAACTGAGCAGCTAACATTAAGGGAGAGGTGAGGTGCTATCATTTGTAGTACAGTAACCCCTTGTAACTTCAGTGGCGACCAGTCCCCCGTTGCACTAGGTGTTGTAATACACATGATAAGGGACAGTCCCTCCTTCAAACGACTTGCAGTCTATGTAGACAAGAAAAAAGGTGAGGGGAAAGAATTAGTATTATCCCACTTGCACAGCTGGACAACTGAGGGATTATGTGACATGCCCAATGTTACACAGGGATTCTGTGGCAGAGTCAAGGACAAAACCAATGGCTGTAGGGTCTCAGCCCAAGTCTACACTCACTGCACTTTTTGCCAGCAGTCAACAGGAGATACACAAAGTAGATAAAATACCTTGCATATCTCCCAATGACTTATACTCTCTGCTAAGATGACCAGAAATGCCGTCCGGTCACTGCAGCAATACACCACTTCCAGGGCTGGTTGGTAGGGTGAACTGCAGAGCAATTGAGCGATCTATCAAGATTTTGCCATCATGATCTCAGTTCGGTAGTATAACTAAAGCCCAACCTTCCCCTCTGTGCTTGAGCTTCTAAGAGACATTTTCCCCCTTTTTGGTGCCTCTAACATTTGGAAAAACACATTCAGAACTTTACTGAGATTTATCGAAGAAGCAGATCCATTTCAGAGGATTAATAGCTAGAAATAACCAGAGCGTCATACTGCTGGTGGCAAATTATCTAATTAGCATGGAAAATGAACCAAAGTCAACTCCTTGTTAGCAGATTTCTCATTCCTCCACCTCCCCAAATCAACCCCATTCCACAGTGACTTCTAGTAATCACCGAGGAGTCCTACACAATACTGCGGAAATCAAGGGAATGACAAACGGGCCCAATGGGGCAGTGACTGCCAGGGTTGTATTCTCCAGTGAGCTGCCTAATGCATTTCTACATTTTGCTTCTGTCAGCCTGTGCATTAGTTAGGGAGCATGAACCCAGTCATCCAGAGCTAATACTCATTGGTTAGTGTGCTCAGAAGAGCAGAGACATTTTCCTTTAGCAGCCGATCTAACAGTACAATACTAACTATATGACAAAAAGTGGGACTTCATAGCAAGGCCTGGGCTCTCTCCTGTCTTGGCACCTTTCATAGTCCTTTGCACCTATGTAAAAGGCAGTCTGACCTGAATCCTCCACTCCCACACGCAGTTGTGATTTACATCCAGCTTTGTCCAGCTGCTCATGACTATGCCAGGTGCAGGGAAAATGATTGGGAGCTACACACTTGAAGGCTTTAAAGGAGGCTTCCCCAAGGAAGCACACTGACAAACTCTACCTGTCCCCCTACGCAGGGCTGTCCCTAGGTGGGCGTGGGACCCCGGGCGAATCACCCTGTGTGGGCCCCCCGCTTACCCCTCCAGGGAACTGGGGGGTGGGGCGGCCGGCCCAGGGAGGGGCAGACACCCGCACTGGCCGTCCCATGCCAGGGACCAGGCAAGTTGGCCAAAAGCGGCAGAACAGGAGTGCAGAGTCTGGTTTCTCAGCCACCCTTAAGCCAGTGGTAGTCAAACTTTTTTCCTCAAGACCTAGGCTCCAGACCTCTCTGCCATGTGGCAACCCACCATTGAAAAAAGCAGCCACCACCAGAAAACTGAACAGTGACCATGGCTGAGGGGGACAGTTAGGGGAGTGGTAATCCCTCATAGCTTTCATCCTTTCTCTTGAGGCTTCCATTGCATCTTTGAAATCTACACATCTAATGTGAGATCGCCTACAGGGAACATGCAGAGGTGATCCTACATGCCATACTCCTGTCTCAAATCAGGAACTATGTCAGGTCTCTAAAACTGCATGTAGTAGCTTGGGTGTGTGTGTGGAAATGATGCAAGTGATGGGGGCGGGGCATGACTGGGTGAAGAAATGAGGTGGAAGTGCTGAGACAGAGGAAGGAGAAGAGAGCCAATGCCAGCCTTTAAAGAAAGGTCCTGGGAGATCCTGTCTGCTGCTGAGCCTGTCGAAGTCCCTCCAGGTCCTGGTCCCTTCTCCACTGCCAAATCCCAGGAACTGAAGCAGCCCCTCTGGGTTCCACTTTCACCTTCACACTTCATCTGCTCCCTGAGTCTGCATGAGTTTTCATGAACACACAATTGTTCACAATATTGTGACTGGAGGAGTGCTAGCCCTCTCTGCTTGGTCTGGTGACCCCTGGCAGCGTGCATAAGGCAGCAACACAATGGGGCTATCCACTCCCCGTTCAGATTAGGACCTTGTTATAACTTCTCCTTCCTGAGTTGGATTTTATTCTGTTACTTAGGCTTTCTAATGGTAGAAAAAATACCATACTTTCTAACAGACTCCTACTAGAGCAGTTTGTTTTTCTCTTCTCTTTTTAATTATCAGTCAAAAAAAAATCCTCAGAGTTTTTATTAAAATCTACAGGTTATAACTTTTTTTTGCAAGCAAGGGAATTCTCAACCCACTGAAAAAAGAGGCAAGTCCTAATTTGCAAAGAAATGGTGGAATAAGTGACTATTCACAGTTTTTTTTTTTCTTTTCTTCATTGGGTCTATTTATAAAAAACAAAGGCTGTGTCTACATTGTAAAAGCTAAGACGGCTTTATTAAGTCAACTTAATAAAGTCTACTTAAAGTCAACTTTAGGTAGACCTTATTAAGTCGACTTAGTGAGTCCACACTACATTAACTCAACTTTATAAAGTCGACTTTAAATGGGTACCCTGGCTTAAATTGACTTTATAAAGTCAAATTAATGGCCCCACTGCACTAAGTTGACTTTATTAAGTCGACTTAGTGAGTCCACATTGCCTTAAGTTGACTTAATAAAGTCGACTTAATGATAAAGTTGACTTTATAAGTGGACCTTATAAAGTCGACTTTACTGGACCCTAAAGTTGACTTTATTGCCCTGCAGTGTAAACAGGGCTCTGTTTAAGTCGACTTAAGGGCCCTTAAGTCGACTTAAACATATAGTATAGACATACCCAAAAAGTTTGCTTGCCAGTGACCTCAGTCCTTCTCATATGAATGAGAGAAGCCCAAAGAGATACTGACTCAAGAGAGGAGGCATAGAGGCTGTTTGAACAACAATTACCACCTCATTCTTAGTCCTAATGACTCACCTTTGTTGTAGTGCTGATCTACTGCCTTAAGCAGCTTGCCCCACAAGCCACTCCTCTAGCCTTACAGCAGAGCTGGTCCCTGTGACCCGGGCTGCCACTTTTGGCTTGCTCAGTCGGTCCCTGGTATGGGGGTGGGGCAGCAGTGCAGCCCTGTGGGGCCCCCCAAAGCACGAAGCCCTGGGCAGCTGCCCCTCTCACCCTATGCTAAGGACGGCCTTGCTCCTATGGCACTTTGCAAACTGACCAGTCACTGAGGCATGGAGCAGCTGCTGTTAGCACACACTATGCTGGATTCAGCCCTGGGTCATGGCATCACCAGGAGATTCCTAGCAGTGGACACTCTGGGAGGAGAGCTGCTGTGGTTCAAGGCTACGTTCCTTTAACCGGAGCCAAACGATGGCTGAGGAAAGTGATGAACAGGAGTTATATGAATACACTGCATCTTCCTATTGGTCTTTGCCAGAGGAGAAGAGAGAGTCTCAAATGCAAGGTCAAATTGCCTATCCTCAGTCTGCTTTCTCTCTGGGTGAATACCCTCTGCTGCAGAGAGCATCCCATTGGTGGAATGGGTGCTCCCAGACCTTTGAGCCAATGTGAATGGGACAGGAATGCTAATATTATAGGACAGGAATGGAGGAGAATGGCTTACATAGATAGAATCTGAACCAATACAACTGAAGTCAGTTAAAAGGTTCTCATTGACTTAATTGAACTTTGGATGAGACCCATAGACCGAAGAGGAAATTTAGTTGAATGAAACATGATCACATGCAGGCACAATAGAATCACAGAAGATTAGGGTTAGAAGTGACCCCAAAAGGTCATCTAGTCCAGCCCTGTGCTCAAAGGAGGACCAAGCCCGACTAAATCAGCCCAGTCAGAGGTTTGTTACGTTGCATCTTAAAAATCTCTAAGGATGGAGATTCCAGTCCCTCTGTAGGTAACCCATTCCACTGCTTCTCCCCCCCCCCCGCCTCAGGTGACAAACAATTTCTTAATGTCCAACCTAGATACTCATCACTGTAATTTGTGACCACTGCTTGTTGTCTTGTCATCTGCCGCCACTGAGAATAGCCTAACTCCATCTTCCCTGGAACCACCTTTCAGGTAGTTAAAGGCTGGTCTCAAATTCCCCTAGTTAAATCCTAGTAAAATCTGATCAGGTTTAATACACCCTTTCCTTCCCTGTCCCGCTTCTCCCAAGATCTGATTGGCAGCACTTATTTCCTAACCCCATACTGGATAATTGGCTGAGTTAAAGCTTTGTTTTCTTGAATCTCCAACAGCTCCTCCTAAACTGTCTACATCACCCTTGGATCTCTCCAGTCAAAGCATGGAGACATCTCTATCCTACATGGCCTGGGAAATATGACTGGTCATAGAGAAATGTGACACAGGTGTGCACAGACCACTTTATTTGATGAGCCACTTTCTGCATTCTTTTTGCTGTTTCTTCAAATGTTTGTGCTTAGAAATTAGCTTCAATGGCTATGTCTACATTGTGAAAGCTAAGTCAACTTTATTAAGTCAACTTAATAAAGTCTACTTAAAATTGACTTTAAGTAGACCTTATTAAGTCTTTCAGGCTATGTCTACACTAGCAAATTAGTTGGAATGAAGGAGCCTTAATCTGAACTAATTTGAACCCTGTCTATACCACGCTTTCCTTAATTTGAACCAAAAAAAAAAAAAATTAGTTCAACTGGTTAGTTTGAACTAACTGCTTAGTTTGAACTAATTTGCATACTTGGTTTGAACTAGCACAATGTAGACATGCTAGTTCGAACTAAATAAGTTCGAGCTAGAGGTTAGTTCAAACTAAGTGCATGTTTTTTAGTTCAAACTAAAAAGTTAGTTTGAACTGAAAAAAGCACAGATAGTTCAAACTAAAAGTTAGTTTGAACTAAAAAAATGTGCTTAGTTTGAACTAACTTTTGAACTAACTAACTAACTAACTTTAGTTTGGACTATCCAAGTCCGAACTAAGATTTTAGGCGTAGACCTAGCCTCAAGGATGTCAGAACCATTTATCTGTGGCATGGCAGCCCATTACCATGGCAATAAAAGTAAAGCTGGTCATCATTTTTGCCACAGAATTCTTTTCCATTGGAAAACAGTTAAATATTTTTTTTTTTGTGGGAAGGTATCAGTTTTAATTATGTTTTTAACAGGAGCAAGTTGAAATAAGGAGTTTAGATAATGTTCAAATGGATTATTTCAACAATTATTTTAACAGAAGGGCAGTTGTGTTTGTTTTGCACGCACGCACGCACGCACACACACACACACACACACACAAGATAGCCCTGTGGTACCTTAAAGACTAACAGACTTCTTAGGGCTTCATGCATCTGATGAAGGGGGTTGGAGCCCACAAAAGCTTATACGCTAAGAAATGTTTTAGTTTTTAAGGTGCCACAGGACTCTTGTTGTTTTAACTATTTTAATATTTTAGACTTTTCTATTAAACTATTTAATGTTTATATAATAAATTATGAAGTATTTTGATAATATATGACATATATAACATTTTGGCATGACTGATATAAAACTGTTCATCATTATCTAAATGGTATATTTCTATGTTTCTGAAGTGAAATTTTTCTTTTATGAGAACTTTAAAATTTGTCAAGATCCAAAGGGGCAGTCGTGTTAATCTAGTTCAATAGAACAAACAAAGAGTCTTGTGCCACTTAAAGACTAACAACTTTATTTATTGAATGAGTTTTCGTGGGAGAAAATCCCACTTCTTCTTTGAATATGGGGGATTATACAGTTGATTGATTTCCACTTCAAATGGTTGTATTCAGTGCCTTGCATATTGCCAAGATTTCATTCCAATTCCAAACTTTTTTTTTTTTTTCTGATTCTCAGAATTTTCCTCCAGGATGGAAACTCTGTTTTCAGGTTATTTCTAATAAGTTAAAAATTTAGCATTGTTGGAAGATCCAATAGGAAAGGAAGATAAACTAGAAAGAAACCAAAATAGTGCTTAAAGCACAGATTCCTTCATTCATGCCCAAATATATCAAGAAGCCTTAGGAGGCATAAAAAATGGCTGAATAGATTTATACTTGAAGCCCTGTGCATTTGAGCATGCTTCTCAGTTCACATGGTATTTCCATGACAGCTGGGGCAGATGTTTCCTAAGCAAGAATAATTCCTTCTGGTGCAGCAATAACAAGGACTAATTCCTGTGGTATGCAGGAGTTCAGGTAAGACCATCACAATTATCATTTTTGGTCCTAAAATGAATTCTTATAACAGTCAGTAATTCTTCAGAAATTTCCAGCCTTTGAACCTAAATCATCCTGCCAGATGTCTCGGGCCCTGAGCTCCAATTTACTTCAATACTTTGTCCTAATTCCGTATACCCAAAAAAGTTTACATACTCTTAAAGAACATTTTAGAAACATCCAGTTTAGAATAATAAACTAAAAATGGAACTAAGAACAGTTTAAGGGTCCAGCAACATTAATTTATGGTGTCCTTTGTTTTGATATTCCAGTACTCGTAATTCACCACTGTAAAACCAGTAGCTCTTCTTGAATTGTTTTCTACCATTTTCAAATGCAACTAATATTACAGGATGAAGCATAGACACTGTAGAAGGGGCTAGGATACCCTGGGTCTGTTCTTTGCGCTGCTTCGCTTTAGGTCCCTGGAAAAGTCACTTCATCTTTCCCCTGGCTTTATTTTTGCCCCATCATGCAAAAATCTATGTAGTAATAAGCCACCACTTTTGCTAATGGTTTTAGATATATGCATGAAAAGTGATTCAAAGGCCAATATTCAGTTGATGTAAATTAGCATGGCACCAGTGAATTTAATAGCACTACAGTAATTTCCATCCAGTGATGTTCTGATGTCAGGGTCCCTTTTAGGGGCACTGCCAGATGACCATCCTGCGTGCCTGGTTCAGGCAGTACCACATCACTGTGCCCATTGACTCTTTTGGTTGTTTTCTGCACTCTGAGTGGCAAGCCATTTATTTTTGCTTCGCCAGTTGTCCAGTATTGTTTGTGGGTTTTTTTTATTATTATTTTTTTTAATTTATTTTTATTTTATTTTGTGTGCAGAGGGATACCAAAAAATATTTTCCACTCTGGCTGTCAAGGCAACCAGAATGACTCCTGCTGGGCACTAGAACCATAAAGCATTGATTTGCACCTTGCTTTCTGTTGCTCAGACATGAGGTGGAGAACAATCCAAATCTTTGGAACAGGCATCAGGAAGCATTCTAGCACTTTGGAAACCAGGAGACCACATTAAAAAGTTTAAGAGGACTAATTACTTTGCATTACAAACCTAACTTGGGTTTTACAACCCTGTATTTCACTCCTTGCTGTTTCTCACTAATGAAGTTACCCATAAAAGAAACAGGATGGCGTGCATTTATTTTTTTTTTTAACTGACCTGCCAAACAAAGATCTTTTTACTACATAAGAAGCAGGGCAGAGTGCAGTGCATAAGGGCAGCGATGGAAGCCCTGCTGAGGATCTGATAACCTAATAACTTTAGGGATAGTATTTGCACAGATCACAGAAACATGTCCCAGCATCCTGAATCTAAACCCATTGTCTTCTTGCTAGGACTTAGCACTAGCCACTCTAGAGGAGAAAAAAGCATGCCTGTACACTTCTCCTTATGTCAAGCTGACTACATGCCTGACAATAGAAGAAGATAGGTTTGCTCTTTAACAGTAGCATAGCCAAGTGGCCTTGGGGTTTCTATTTGCAGCTCTGCTGTTGAGTGAACTTGGGTAAGTCTTTGTGCCTCAGTTTTCCCATATATAAAATGGCAATAGAGATGTTGAGCTCACTTGTGAAGTGCTTTGAGGTCTATGGCTGAAAAGTGCTATGAAAAATGCCTTCCATTTATGAACTGGGAGGCCTTAATAACGTCACCTCATGTGCCTTATTTAATTGGTGGTGAATTCACAGACATTAGTATCTGACTGCAGTGACGTTGCTGCAATTTATCATTATTAAAGCACTCATTAGTTGACTGGCTCTCTAGTGGACCTGGTGGACTTCATGTATCTAGACTCACATTGTAGTTTTTGTGTTGGTTATGTCATTATGGATGTGTACTTTGCAACCTAATAAATACAAAAGAGTAAGTGAACAGAACAAGGAGCTGCATGTTGTTTATCGATCTGACCAAGGCCTTTGTAAATCTGGCTACCCAGAGAAGCTGACTCTATCGTTGGCTCATTTCTTGGTGATATGATAGCCAGGGTGATGGAGTGTGGTAAGTCAGAGGCCTTGCCTGTTACCAATGCCACCAAACAAGGATGCCTACTAGCGCTAGTCATTCTTGCCATTGTTTTTTCAGCCACGGCTCATGTATGAATTCCGTGATTTTGACAGAAGTGAACACATCTGGTTTAGACTGAGTCTAAAACAATATCTATTCAGAGAGTTTATGTTTGCAGACAACTATGCCCCTCAGTTTGGTCAGGAAATTCTGCATACTTGCTAGCACTGCCATCTTGGATGAGGAGATCATTCAGCACCTGGCAAGGGCCAGCATCAGATTTGGCAGACTCATTTAAGATTCTGGAGGGAGCACAGTGTCTGGTTCAGAACGAAGATAAAAATCAACTATGCCGCTGCCCTTACCTCACTACTCTACAACTGTGAGACATGGATGCTCTACAGATGTCACATGAAACATCTGGAGAAATTCCATCTTTGCTGCATAAGGTCCATCTGCAACATCAAGGACAGGATCGCCAACACTGAAGTCCTTGGCTATGTCTACACTAGCCCCTCTTTGCAGGCTGCAGGAACTGGCTGCCAGCACCTGCTGCCCACAGCAAGGGGCTGGGAGCCCAATCTGGGCCCAGCCCCTTGCTGCAGGCTGTGGGGGCTACGAGCTGTCTCCTACTCCCTGCAGCAAGGGGCATAAAGCCTGATCTGGCTCCAAGCCCCTTGCTGGTGGTGGCAGGAGATTCAGAGATGAATCTGGCCCTGAGCCACTTGCATCTGTGGGTAGATGTGGCTCAGAAACAGAGCTGACTCCCAGTTGCTTGCCAGTGGTGGCTGGGGTCAGATCTTGCCCCTGGAGCTGGATTGGGCTCTGGGAGCCTGATCAGGACCAGGGGCAGGGCAGGAGGCAGTGCCCGGGGCTTCCTGCCCTGTAAAGTCGACTTAGTAAATTGCAAATATAGATCTGGATTTGCTTAAGTCAACCTAAGCCTCTAGTGCAGGCATAGCCCTTGACAGGTGCCATATCCCTGGTATTGAGCGTATGGCTCAGTTTCAGGATGTAAGACACATGATCCACATGGAAGTTTCTCATATACTGAAATTTATAATCTACAGCAGTGGTTCTCAAACACTGTGTTGGGACACATTGCTTTCGTAGAGAGCTGGAGAGATGGCTAGACTCAGCCTGGGGATGGGGTTGGTGTGTCTTGTAGGCTCATGACACTGCCAAGTGTGTTGTGGCCTGCAAAAGGTTCAGAACCACTGTTCTACAGCCAGCTGAGCATGGAAACCTTTTCTAAGTGTCAAACAATCCTCTAGTACAAAGATACCTTGAAGGGCAACCTCAAAGCATGCAAGATAAATGTTAAAAACTGTGAACTCATTGAGACAAACCCAGATGGAAGGGAGCATGCCATGATGTAACACAACTGCTCACCCTCCCAAGGGGGAGTGGGGTGATTAATCAGAGTCTCCAGCCCTTCATAGGGAGGGACTGCCAAGTCTCTAGCCTTTTGGCTGGGCAAAGTCACAATGTGTTAGCCCTCAGCAGGGCAGGGTACCACGTCTCTAGCCCCCTTGATAGGGCAAAGTCACAAAGTCTTACTCCTCTGCAGGGCCAGGTACCAATTCTCTATCCCCTTGGTAGGGCAAAATCACAAGCCAAGTCTCTAGGGTATGGGGGAATGGCAGTGCCACCTCTTGGGTCCCCAATTGGTGAGGGGGTGCTCGGTGTGGGGAGAGGAATCAGTGGAGGCGTAGGGTCACACAGCTCCACTGGTTCTAGCCCATGTCCCCAGCAGGACCTGGGGCTTCCATGCAGGGGTCAGTGGGGTCCTGGCTGCAACACGCTGACCCCAAGGGTTGATGCTCATATTCCTCGATGCTAATCCCGGCCTCACTTCCTGGCAGTACTTGAGTTGGATGCTCATCCTCTGGCACATCAGGGTAGTTACCCAGGGGGAGGCTACAGAATCCTTCCCTCTCGTTGGGCGGTGGCAGGTCTGGTAACTCGGCAGGATCATCAGCAGGTGGCAACTCCTCCAGGTCGTATGTCTGGGAGGTCAGGGGGTCCTCACCAGCCAGGGGTAGCTCTTCCAAGTTGCATGACATGGGGGAGGCCTTGGGCTCCCAGGCAGGAGGGGACGCAAGGGGTCCAGCGGGCCTCCCTGCTAGTGGCTCCTCCATGGGCCTGTTGCAACCCAGGGCTCAGGCTGTAGGCCATAGCTCCACTTTCCCACAGGTTGGCCCAGGGTCAGGAGGGAGCAGAGAGACGTCCTTCCCCTTCCACGGCTTCAACGAGACTGAGCTGCCTGCCTCCCTTCTTATACTTCCTGTCCTGCCCCTCTGCTTACAGCCTGACTGACAAGCTGCTCCTGGCTCTGCCCCCCTGCAGTCAGGCAATGCCTTCTGGGCTGTCTCTGAAGGGGGCCGTGACTTCCTGCTACAGCCATGTCCACTTTTGAGGAGCTATGTGTGAGGTCTTTGCTTAGGAATAGAACATTTCAACGCCTCAAACCCTCCCTCACCAATTATTCTTGCAACACATGTGATCACATTTGCTAATACAAGATTGGATTCATTTCCCATGTGAGAAACTTAAAAACAAATTAACCAGCAACTTAAGTCAATACGAGCTGAACACTCATGGGCTGATGCAATGAGAGAATCACTAACAGGCCACGAGAGGGCTGGATTCACCATGATTTTGTATTGCTGATGTTGCATTTCACTTTTACATGGCAGTGAAGGTGATTGTCTATTCAGGATGCTATAGGGCTGTCCTCCTGGACTGAGTGCAGGCTATAGACTATATTTTTGGATGACATGTCAAACAACTCTAGAGAAAATGCGGTGAAATTTCCCCTTGACTTTTGATCATTCAGGGTCAGGGAAAAGTGCTGATGTTCTATGCAGGGGTGGCCAAACTTATGGAACTCAAGAGCCACACAAGTTGATTATTAAACCTTCGAGAGCTGCAGTAAGGTGTATAGCCATATTTTAGCTACTCCAAAATTACTTGGTTTAAAATTCATTGCACACTTTAATTTTATCATAGAAAGAGGGCATATATTGATCCTAATGTCAGATTCTAATAATTACTTAAGGTTACCATGAAGACTAGACCTATTTATACAGTAAAAACTTAACTTCTCTCCACCGTCCCAACCATGCCACTGCTTCTTCCCGCCATCCCCGCCCCCCCCCCCCAGCCCCAGGCCCTGATGCTGGCTCCCCGGGCGGACTCAGGGCAGGAGATTTAAAACTCCTAGGCTGGTGCTGCTTTCCTCTGACTTTCTTCTGTGAGCCACATTTTTTCATTCAAGAGTCGCATGTGACTCCCTAGATGCAGTTTGGCCACACCTGTTCTATAGAAAATCTATATAGTAAAATATGACCATCAGTCTTCAGGAACCCTTTATAGCAATCTAAAGATAATTTTCTTATCGTGGGTTTCACAGAACACATCTCCTTTATCTATCTCTCTTTCAGCACAGGATCTAATGATAGTTTATAAGAGGACTGAAATGCCAATCATCTTATCGTTTGGGTTCTCATTAAGTCTAAGGCACCTAACTTGATAGCAGAGGAGCTACTGCAAATACTGATGCTAGGGCTATCTATTTAAGTTTCTCCACTACCTCCATCATTGTGGTATCTGAGCATATACATAATCTTGCAGTGGAGCTGGAAGTCGAACCTGTGTCTCCTAAGTCTAAGCTACAAATGTAACCAGTGAACCAAGCTTCCTTACACCAAAGAATTAAAGACATTCACCAGTAGGGAACTGATCCAAATGCTATTGCACTTTATGGAGAAGAGTTCAATTGATCTATAAGCACTGGCTTCGTCCCAGGTACAGAAGCCAACATTAGTTTAGTAGAAGGTAGAGTGGACCCCCAAACTCTACAATCTGTTGTAATATAGTTACATATTTCCAAGATCCTGTGGCATCTCTTCTTTTGAGGATGTTCTTGGACACTAATTAAACTGGTTTGTTTCCAGGCTAATTGTATTCAATTAGATGTGGAACAGGGGCTCACAACTTTTGCATTTTTCTTGTCCTGGTTTTAACACCAACCCATCCTACAATTTAATTAACCTGGTGTAATACCAGCACCAATTTAATATCACAAAATAAAAAGCAGCCAAAAGACCTTGCTCTAGAGAAGGAAATTAAATTGGAGAACAGTAATTGTCCTTCTTCCAATAAATCCAAGACACTGTCCACACTGCTTTCTGCCTCAGATCAGGAAACTCAGATCTAAGTTTTTCCTTAAAAATAAAAGTAATGTGAGATTTCATTTCACAGACTCTCCGCATAGGTGATTTATGTTTGGGAACAGATCCAAGACTGCACATCTCACAGACCTTGTGAAAGGAAATTTGCTCCGGAGGACCTGCTGATAGAAGGAGAATGAAATCATAAAATGGCTGATGTTGCAAATTACAGGGATGATGTACCGAATTCACTGGGGAGGTGAATACGTGAATAGTTGTATGCAAAAAGTTATTATTCTTCCTTGGATTCCAATTCACAGTAAGCCTTAGGCCAAAGCTATTCTATTGTTCATTATTGGTGCGCAGTTAATTTATTTCAATACAGTCAAGCAAAAGAAAACACTAGGGAAACTATACTCACCAGCGTCAAGTAAGTTACATTTTATTTTGTTTGTGGATGGAGCATCTGATGATAAGTAGTTGACTAGGATTCTCAAGAGAACGCGATACAAGGTTTTTCTGACAAGTGACCCCCACATATATCTTTACTGAGAAGTCATGGCTTCTACTAAATTACTTCCTTCTATTGATTTAAATTGAGGAAGACTTGAGGGAAAAGCACATTTCATATAGGGTGCATGGTAATAAGCCAATGTTCACCACGAAGGTGGATTACTAAATAAGGCTTTCTGATGATATGACACATTTTACACTAAAGGTACATACACTAACAAAGAGATATGTTGAGAAGTTGGTTACTGTAAATGTTATAGCTGAGACAAGCAAGATGTGGTAGTCTCATGAACCGATCTGGAAGTAGATCCTTGTGTATATTAAACTAAGAAATGGGCACTCTGAACAAGCTAAGGGCATATCTACACTGGAGAATTAGGTGAACTTAACCTTCCTTAAGTTGACCTAAAGAACACTCTGGCCACATTAGGAATTTATTAATTTGGCTTAAAGGCTTCCTTAAATCGACTTAATAACATCACGTGTTAAGGTCGACTTAACAGTTAAGTCAACCTTATTGAGTTGACTTAAGCCAATGTAGACGCTTAAGTCAACTTTATTAAGTTGACTTAATCCATTGTCGAGCTTAAATCGGCTTTATTAAATCAACTTAAGTTAGTGTGTACCAGTGTGGATGCGGGCAGTTGGGACTCTGTAAGTTGACTTAACACGAGTGTGCATGCTCTAAGTTGATTTAACAAGATTGACTTTGGGTATGTCTATACTGATGGTGGCAAATCTGCCACTATGAGTTTGCCTTTCTGGGAATGGATCACAGTGAGTATGAACTCACCATCCTGCTCCTAGAAGCCAACCCTGGAATTCCTGGGGTGTCAGGGGCCATAGGGGAAAGTTGTTCCCCTCATGTATAACAGAGACTTAGAAAGTTGCTGCTGGTTGTGCAAGGAATTTTACATTCTTTGCATAACCAGTGGTCGCATACCCCCAAATTTCCCCCAAGTATAGACTAGGGGTCAAAGTCGACTTAAAGTCAACCTTGTTATGTCAACTGTGTAGACATACCCTAATATATGCTTTACATCAATTCTGGAAGTGCTTGGATCCTGATTGTCATGCCTCCTGAGAATGGTTTCATAGCCCTAATCATTTAATAAGGTTACATCTATGATACCATTCTTGGAAATACTGTTTTTCTGACTAGGTCATTCCAGGAATGGCAAAAAAACAGAAAATTGAGAGGAAAATATATCTTATAGCCAAGGCACTAGACAGGGACTCAAGTAATCTGCATTTAATTGCCAATTTTCCTAGATCAGATCAGTTCATCTAGTCTGATATCATGTCTGTCAGTGGCCAGTACTGTATGCTTCAAAGGAAATTGGAAGAAAACCTGTAAGAAGTTGTGAGATTACCTGACCTCAGATAAAGTGCCCTTCTAACCCCCCAACTTTTAGAAGTGGTCTCAAGCCCTGAAGTTTTATTTGCCTTCAAAAACTTTTTATTTAGCTGGTTGGTTAGTTAGTTTCCCCTGTTCTAACTTGGGATAGCCTTGTCATCCATGTAACTGTCTTATTCCATATTAAATGCACTAAAGAGGCACTAAAATCTCAAGCCAGAATCCATTATCACCAAAATAAGACTTTCAGGAGGTATTTTTAGAAGCCTACAATCTAATTAGTTCATTGGTTAATGAAGTAAATCCAAGAAGATTGGTTCCATAGCCCATTTTATTTATTGCATCAGCTAATGTTTAAAGTTGGGTGGGATGTTTCTTTTCCTGTTACCGTTCTTTTCTAAAGCAAGAAAAAAAAATACTTTATTAGTCTCTTGGATAGTCATCAGCACATTTCACAACAATTTTGAGGACCCCTGGGAAATATTTCCATAAGCACAGGCTGAGGTAGCCCTGTTTATGTTAAAGGAAATCAGGGAAAAGGCCAGTCTTCAGCTGTATTTCAATTGTAAAACAGCTCCCAAAACAACACACTGCATATCCTGTAATTATCTTTTGAAATTGTTTCTCCGTATCTGTGATAAATTGATTTCTCAGTGCAGATCCTGTCCATCAACTCTGCAACATTTGTTGCTCATAATCTGAAACAATCTGTGGACTAAACTCTCATTTAAGGCAGCATGACTCTGGAATAACTCAACGGAGTTTGAATAAGAATTGAGCTTCACTCCATCTGCGCCCGCAGAACATATCCAACTGATTCCGGTACATGAGGGTCACTACCAGGCCCCACCTCCTGCCTCGCAGACATGGTGTAATGAGCAGTGCAGACCTCTCCCAGTAATGAAACAGCTGCTTTAGCTAATAATGCGGATTAGCTGCTATCTTCCACGTGGACCAGCCACTAGAGGGGGATATGACAGACTATGTGGGCACGTGGTCAGCAGCAGTGACTGATGAGATCATATGGATCATTCCATGTAAGAGAACAGTAGGAGGTGCATCCCAGTGACCCAGTAAAAAGCGCCAAACCCTGATTTCCTCGGATGCCTGTCAGCTAAGCTCCATGTTGTGACGGCAGGACTGGGCCCTAGCATAACTAAAAGTCATGCCCTGAAATTTATATGATTTGGGGGGGGAGGCTGTTTTATTATTTTAGTTTGATTTTGTTTGCTTGGTTTTTTTACATTTTGCAGGCTGACATCCAGACCCTGCATTTCTTATAAGTATCCCTATGGCATTGTATTATGGTGAAGGATCCTAGAAAGGAAACAAACACTTACCTTCTCAGGATATTGATTTTCCTGCAATAACTTGTGCTGTTTTCATAGGTTGGGCTAACACAATGAGATGTTTATACAGCAGCAAGGTAAATGTTCCCTTTTCAAAAGCATGAGTCGTTTGGGAAAGGCTGCGCATTGAAACTAGCACCATGGCAACCCTTGTAGTCCCTCAGTGGTTTCCTTGATCAAATGTGCACATGTTACAGAGTAAAAAGATTCTGGGATTGATTTACTGCTATATGACTCCACCTTGAAACCAGAACTCAGCATAGTTCAGTTGAAAGTCATGCCACTCACTGTGAGTGTAACCATTCACTTAAATCAGCCTTTGAATTCGAAAACTGGAAGGTAGCTAATGTGACTTTTTTTTTTTAAAGGCTCCAGGGCTGATACTGGCAGTTACAGGCCATTAAGTCTAACTTCAGTGCCAGGAAAACTGCAAGTATACTAAAGAACAGAATTATCAGACAGATGAACACAATCTGTTGGACAAAAGCCAACATGACTTTTGTATGGAAAAATCATAAGAACATAAGAAAGGCCTTACTGAGTCAGGATGATGGTCCAGCTAACCCAGTATCCTGTCTCCAGACAGTGGCCAGTGCTACATACCTCAGAGGAATGAACAGAATCATCAAATGATCAATCCCTTCAGACCATTCCCAGCCTCTGGTAAACAGCAATTCCTGTCTGTCCTGGCCAATAGTCATTGGCCAGCCTATCCTCCACATTCTTACCAAGTTCTTTTTCTTTTTGAATCCTGTTATAATCTTGGCCTTCACAACATCCTCTGGCAAGGAGTTCCCCAAGTTGACTGCGGACTGTGTGAAGAAATACTTAGTTTTATTCATTTTAAACCTGCTGCCTATTAATTTTATTTGGTGAACCCTAATCTTTTTGTGGCACAGTTAAAGTATAACAACTTTATTTATATACATTTGTTAGTCTTTGAAAGCGCCACAGGACTCCTTGTTTGTTTTGCTGAACTAGACTACCATAGCTACCCCATTGGAACCAATTATTTTTTCTTGTGAGAAGGAGTAAATAAGACATCCTCATTTACTTTCTCCACATCAGTCATGTTTTTCTTATTTTATAGACCACTATTGTATCCCCACTTAATCTTCTCTTTTCAAAGATGAAAAAGTCCAGGTTTTACTAATATCTCCTCATAGGGAAGGTTTTCCTTACTCCTAATCATTTTAGTTGTTCTTCTCTCCACCTTTCCCAGTGCTAATCTATTTTTTCTGACGTGGGTTGACTGGATCTATAAGCAACATTTAAGATGTGGGCAAACCATGGATTTATCAAGAGCCTATCTGATATTTTATCTTTTTATCTATCGCTTTTCTAATGATTCCCAACATTCTGCTACCTTTTTTGACTGCTGCTGCACATCGAGTGGATGTTTTCAGAAAACTATTCACAAGGACTCCAAAATTTTTCTTGTGTAATAACAGCTAATTTATATCCCATCATTTTATATGTATAGCTGTATAGTTATGTTTTCCCAGCGTGCATTACTTTGCATGTATCAGTGCTGATTTTCATCTGCCACTTGTTGCCCAGTGACCCTGTTTTGCAAAATCCCTATGTAAGTCTTCTTAGTCTGTTACACAATAGTTTTTATATCATCTGCAGATTTTGCCATTTCACTGATTACCCCTTTCTCCAGATTATTTATGAGCATCTTGAAAAGTACTCATCCAAGTACAAACCCCTGGGGATACCACTGTTTACCTCTCTCCATTCTGAAAACTGATCATTTGTTCCTACCATTTGTTTTGTATCTTTAAATCAGATACAAATCCAGGAGAGAACCTTCCCTATTATCCAATGACCACTAACTTTGCTGAAGAGCCTTTGGTAAGGGACCTGGTCAAAGGCTTTTAGAAAATCTAAGTAACAAGTGTTTACGTGCAGGTTAGACAAGCACCTGTCAGGGATGGTTTAAGAGGGTCCTTGGCCCTGCCATGACTGCAGGGACTGGACTTGATGCATCTCATAGTCCCTTTCCAATTTAATGATTCTACAATATCCACGGGATCATTCTTATCCACATCATTGGTGGCCCCATCTAAAAAAATTCAAGTATTTCAAACCAATCAAGGAGTCCTGTGGCATTTTTAAAGAAGCATCACAGAACTCCTTGCTTTTTTTTTTACTGAACTAGACTAACATGACTACCCCTTTGGAACTAGTATTTCCAAAAAGAAATATATCCTTTCATGGAGGATAGGTCTAAGATGGTCATGGATGCAATCCTATTTTCTGGATGTCCCTAAATCTCTGAATGCCGGGTCCAGAGAAGGAGCCACAGATGACCACATGATGAATGCCCTGTTCTGTGCATTCCCTCTGAGGCACCTGGCATAGGTCTCTTTCAGAAGTCTGGACACTGGGGCTCCACAATGGCCATTTTCATCTTCTTACATTCTTGTGCGCCATCTCCTGGCCCTTCACCTTATTATTTACATATAGAGAGACTAAGCTTTCTCAGAACACCTTTTTCACTATTGAGTGGATACAAGCCTTTTTTAATTCACCCAGTGAGAGTGTGCACATGTACTCTGGGGGAACTGAAGTCTCAGTTTGGCCCCTACCACGGCTCTTTGCCCTCAGTTTTAGTGAGTGTTTCACTTTCCCAGCTTCACTCCACCACAGGGGTGGAGCTGAGCCTGATTTTCTGGCTGGTTCTGTCAGTCACCTGGGTGCACCTGATCATGTCCTTCTTCCAGTCACATGACAGACAAAGGAAGCTCAGAAAGTCGGAGACTCCAGTTGCTAGATAGTTTTTCTTGCTACCCAGCAACCACAGCATCAGGCAGTTCTTAACTGGTTGCTTTCTGAACATCTGGCTTCCTGGTCATGTGGCTGGAAGCAGGACATTAGGGCAAGCAGATGAAATCTTTTTGCATCCTGAGAGCTGAAGGGTGGCCGTGATTGGGTGGGCCTGCTTCCAAAGAAGCTGGGCCAGTGCCCAGTTAGTCTATAACCCTAACTCCATCAGTACTGGGAATATGCAGTCATAGCTGAGGTAGGAGTTGTGAGAGATGTCAGGAGTCAGGAAGACCTGTCCATTGAAATCCCAAGTCCTTTTGTCCAGACTCTGGAGTCCAGATTTTATATCTGGCTGCTGTCTGTGTGAGGTTCTGTTCAGTGGCCTATACAAAGACAGGGCAGGTCTATCAGAAGACACACTTTGACAGATTTGGCTGGCAGATCAAAATGGGCATGCCCACCCCAAGGTTTCAGCCTACGCTTTGATCATGGTACATTTAGCCAAACATTTTGTAATCCACCCCCTCTGCAAATATTTGCAGACAGGGGTCTTCACACAGAGTTTGAGTTTTCTCCTGAAGTCAATTACATTGACATCCCTTGTACTATCGGGTGTGTGCATGCTGAAACTGTCATTTTCACCCACAAGAGCTTATGCAAAACCAGGACTACAAAATTAGAGTCCATTGAAAAAAGTGCCTAGTTATGGCAATGTGTCAAAAATGTTAGAGCCCTGAGTTCTGTCTCATGTTAATAAACTCCATTCCTCTTTCCCCTTCAACTCCATCATGTTTCAAGTCATGTTTGCCTGGCAGAAATTTGCATTGCCTTTGGGATTCTCGCATGCCAACTCCCAGCTAATCTCTCTTTGAAGGAAACATACAGGCCAATATTTGAAATCAGAGTTAGCCCCATTGGAAATTAATGGACCTGTTCATACCTCAGAACTATTTGTTTCAGGCTCTCTGCAAACTCTGTCTCAGTTACACTTAGGTTATGTTTTGCAAAATGGTATCAGTTAAAGACTTATTACTTTTTAAAAAAATAAAAGCTGAGACTGTATGACTGGCCACCTGTAGCCATCTGGCAAATCCTTTTGCACCTGCTGCACAGTTTAGGAACTGCTGTTTTAGAGTAATAAGCTGCCTATTACTCAGTTGTGGACGCTGTTTCATTTGCACTAAGAAAGCTTTTTTTTTTTTTTTAAAATCCCTTGAGGGAAAATTTCCTCCATTTCTAAACATCCTCTTTAAATATCTTTCCCCAAAAGAAATTGCATCTGTGTTCTGCTAAGTGAACCGTGAAGTCAACGTGGCATAAAAGTAATAGTAAATAAGTTCTCCGTTTAGTATAACCCATTAAGCAAGGTCTCCTATTTCACATCCATTTCTTTTCTAAAGGCCATTCTTCTTGTGCTGGGGAAAGCTGTAAAACACAAACATAGCTAAAGCACATAGGACAGAATTATCTCTGATAACTAAATTAATTGGCAATTTCAGTCCCTCATACATGATATATGATTACATCTTCCCCTGGGCAGAATCTATATACAGAAATTGCCTTTTCCTACTCACCACAGTTCAGGCACTTTCACTGAAGAAGATTAGAGTTTTACCATTCTTTTGTTAGGAGCTGTGAAAGGTCAGAGGTGTATTGGCTCCATATTCACTTGTCAGCATGGAGGTTATTCCAGCATTTTTAACTCCAGACATGTTAGCATTACAATGCAAATGTTATAAGCATGTGATCCCCAGAAACTTGCAAATATCAGAATATAAAAGATTTGCCAGATTTCTAGTGGGAATGTTTCTATGGGGATCAAAACAGTGTTTAATTTTAATACCTGCCCTTTTACAGCTAAGATATTTGCATCAAAGGATTACATACCCAGTACATTTGAATTTTTTAATCAGTGAGTTTTCCCTGTACTGAAGTTTTTAGTCATTTAAAAATAAGCATGGGAAGTATAAAACTGCATTTAACCAATGTTTTGAGTGTTTACCTTGGAAAACTTAGCAAAGATTCAGGGAAAATAGCTATGTCAACACATTTATGTTATGGTTTTTGTCATTCACTTTTTCTTCCCACTCACTGTTCAGATTCTTATTTTAATCCCCATCTGTACTTCATCTGAACATAGTAATTTGCTGCTCTCTCCAAGTTGCGCCCATCACAAAAGTATTTGGTCACTAACAACTTGACCTGACAAGGTGCTGAAAACTCCTGTGAGGTGTCAAGTGCCCGGGGATCCCATTGATTGTGAGGATCAGCTGATCAGGACCAAGGTCTATGACGACAAGAATCCTTTAGATTTTGTTGACTATGTCTCCTTTTGGAGAGCTGATGATACAGAAAGACAGGGAGGTTACTATCAAAGGTTGGGAGCAGTGCAACAGGGGCTACATTAAGATTACGTGACTGGAAAGAGAGAAGAGCAATTGTAGAAAGCAATGCTGCAGTGGCAAGGGGATGGATTTATCCACTAAATAAATCTCTTCCAACTCTGACCTCTGTAGTTCTATGACAGATGAAAATATGGACCAAAAAGAGCAGAAGGGAGAAGGAAAGGGCGGCATGCACTTAGAACAGAAGAATCTCATGCACTGCTACAAAAAGGGGACTGACTGGGTTAGACGGGGGGTTACAATGGACAAGAAACTCAATAGGAATCAATAGTGGACCTTTATTGCCAAAAAGGCTAACAGCATATTGGATTGAATTAGTAGGAGCGCTGCCAGTAGATCAAGGGATGTGATTATCCCCGTTTGGCACTGGCGAGGTCACGTTTGGAGTACTGTGTCTAGTTTTACCCCTATTATGGAAATGATGTGGACAAATTGGAAACCTGGAGATTGGAAAGCACCCGGCAGAGAGCAACAAAAATGATTAGGGGGTTGGAGCACATGACATGAGGAGGATGAAGAACTAGGCTTGTTTAGTCTGCAGGAGAGAAGGATGAAGTGTGGTTTGACAGAGACTTTTAACTACCTGAAAGGCGGTTGCAGAGAGGATAGAGCTAGGCTGTTCTCAGTGGTGGCAGATGACAGAACTAGGAGCTTTGGTCTCAAGTTGCAGAGGGGGAGGTCTAGGTTGGTTGGATATTAGGAAAAACTTTTTCACTAGGAGGGTGGCAAAGCACTGGAATAGATTGCTTCGGGAGGTGGTATAATCTCCATACATATTCCATACTAACATGGCCACCCCTTTGGAAATTGCCCATACTTAGATGTTTCAAAGGAGCAGCTTGACAAAGCCCTGGTTGGGCTAATTTACAGGAACGGTGCTGGGGATTGTGGCACCCCCCTGCAGCAGAGCGATGCCGGTGCATAAGAGTGACATCATCAGGGGAGTGCAACGGCGCTGTCCCCTTTTGGCGCCCCTCAAATGCCGGCACCCCGCTGCAGCGCAGGGGCTGCTTACCGTGTAGCACCGGCTCTGCTAATTTAGCTGCAACTTGGTCCTACTTTGAGTAGGGGGTTGGATTAAAAGACCTTGTGAGTTGCCTGCCAATCCTAATCTACCATGACTCTATCTATGTAAGAGAAACTGTGACAGTGATAAGACTTCGAAATAACTCTTGTCATAGAACAATGGAATATGCATCTGCGTTTATAAAGGTACTTCTAGGTAGTAAGAAAACTGGACATAAACCCTGCATCAAAGCCCTTGAAAAAGACTGTTGCTAATGCCAGGCACAAGAAACTATAAAGAAAATGCATTTATTTTCTGTTTCTAAAACCTGGCCTCACCCTCCCACTCCAAAATGAGTGTCTAATGGTTGTATAATCAGCCCGCAATTTGGTAAATAAAACACAGCAACAGTTTCCTGTCTTTCCGTCTTTCTCTTTGCTATCAGGTTATTCAGTTCAGCTCATCTATGGTCTGCCTCTTTAATTTCCTCCTAAACAAGGCAACAAAGCTGGCATCTGCTAGTTAACACCATATAATAAGATTTTGATTGCTTTCCAGGAGGAGGGAAAGTGCAACGACAAGTGTATTATACCTCTGTGTGAAAACAAAGGAGCCATGACAAGTTTTCCTTTAAATGTGTCTGTCTTTAAGACAGAAATACCATGTAACACATAAGTAAATAAAGAAGCCCTCACTATAACTGTGACAACTGATTATACCAAGAGAAACAGACCTCAAGGCTTTGTCTACTCAGGGACTTTGACCAGCATAGCTACTAGTGGGATTGTCTCTCACAAAAGCTCATGCAATAAATAAATTTGTTAAAAGTACCACAGGACTCCTTGTTTGTTATTCTGCATTAGCTATTTCAGAAGGCTCCCCATGTGGATGCTCTATCCCAGAACAAATAAGTGAATTTATTCTACAAGGTTAACTGCTCTTTGTGAGTGGTGTGATTATTCTGGAATAAAATCACACCTACGCCTCATTCTCATCTCTAAGGCTATGTCTAGACTAGCCAATTATTGTGGACTAAGCAAGCTTAGTCCACCCTAATTTGGTCTACAGTAGGCTTTGACTAGTCCAAACTAAAAAGTTTCTTAGTTTGGACTAGCTAAAGTTTAGTTTGAACTAATTAGTTCAACTGGTTAGTCCAGACTAAGCACTTAGTATGAACTTTAGCCAGGACTAAGCACAATGTAGACTAGGACTAATGGCTAGTTCAAACTAAAAAAGTTCAAACTAAGCCATTAGTTCAAACTAGTCACACATCCGAGTTTTTGAACTAAAAAGTTAGTGTGAACTAGGACGCATGGTTAGATCGAACTCAAAAGTCGCAGTTAGTCCCGAGGCTAGTTTGGACAAACCTCACACTTTTTTAGTTTGGACTAGCAAGTCCAAGCTAAAAGAGCAGATGTAGACATAGCCTAATAGAATGGCTTAAACCCTGAATTCTTGAGGTTTAAGGTCCCTTCCAAAATTTTTGCCCTTAATTTTTTTTAGCCTGATGAGGATAACTGCAGATGTTCTTATAAATGCCAAGTCTGTTTGCAAGAAGCACAGGTAAAAATGCTGCTGCTCTTGTTTATACTCGGTGACCAGATTTTGAGGCTGTCCTTCAGCTTCCACAATTATTTGACCAACCAGTAGGTCTGACTTGATACAGTCCATACAGACCACATAGGGAGTGGTGGGGAGGAGACACACTAAAGAGAATGAATACACAAATACATAATCCATGCAGCCAGTCCACACTGGCTGCCACTCCCAGCTCACTGATGCATGGGGAGGTAAATACTCAATACTTAAGGCCAGATTCTGATTTGCTTTACACCAACCTAAAGCCAGAGTGTCCCCAGACTTTCTAATGCTTCACATAGTCTAATGTGATGTATGGCATGGGGCACTGGCCTGCAAGCCACGAGCACTGGGTGCTATTACTCACTATTACAATATCTTATTCTATGAGTGGAGCAAAGTCACATCATTCCTTTGTGCATCTGTTTCTGCCCTATCCCTCCATTATATATTTGGCTTGTCATGTGCACTTTGTTGTACGATGTCTTGCACAGTGATGTCCCAGTCCAGGCATGAAGAAGTTAAACGCCAATATAAATGCTAGTTGGAGTGAGAGGCCAGAGAGCCACACCCAGAGCTACTTGTTTAAAAACCTTAATACCTTGCTATAGCCTGTCTCAGCAGTTTAGGAAACCTAAGTTCTATAGTGAATGGAGCTATTTCCAATGTGCCCAGCTGTGCGGGTTGATAGGCTATAGATATAATGTTGTTTCTAATGAAAAACAGCTGCTCATTAGTCAGGAGAAAACTGGGTAGAATGTTTAGAGATACAATTATTTTTACTGTTCTTGTCCCCTTCACCATTATAAGCAAATTATATTATTATCAAATCATGTTAGATGGTGTCTCAGGTTGCACATTTTAAAAATGAATATGGTTCATTAACAACATGATGAATATTTAAGCAAGATTATGGAGCATAATGATTTTTTTTTATTTTTTTTTAAATAGAAAAAGCCCTAGAAACTTGTTAATATTTCACTGGCTAATGTAGCAATTAGATGTGCAGTGTCTTTTCCCAGGTTTCCAACATCTCTCTTATTGCTCACTCTGAATTTAAGTCTGATGCAAGTGGTTGACAAGCTGTGATTTTTCTTTTCTGTGTCAATCTGAAACAAGCTAATATCTAAGGTATAATTAAAGAGCCTTTGAAAGCACCAGGGTCGAGGACAAAGCCTCTCATAAGAAAAGAAAATGAACCTGATGAACCTTTGCTGTTTATTTCAAAAATAAAACAAAACGAAGGCCCAGTACTCAATGTGGCCTACTCCAGTTTTTTTTTTATTATCATATTTGATGTTTTTCTTAAAGCTCCACTGGCTTGGAATCTCAAAATTGCATGGGAATTCAGCTTTTGTAAAAAAGAATCTCTACACCAGAGGTTCTCAAACATTGCGTCACAACACAAAAGTGTATCACGGCACAGTGGCTGAGTGTGTCACGTGAAATCAGTCTGCTGCCGACAGCCATCATTTGATGCTGCTGACCCTTTAAGGGCTGAAGCTACAGGACCTGTCTGCAAGATCCTCCATGGAATCAGTTGTTTTGCGGCACTAGGGGCTGCCAGTCAAGTCTCCCATGGCCAAAAATGCGGTTCAGAAGGAGTTTCTTTGGCAGCTGGGGGAGCAGTCGTGACATGGTGTGTTGCACACGGCTGGGAGCCCTCCCAGCTGTGGCATGACAGTGAAGGGCTTAAGAACCCCTGGTTTAGACTAATGATTGTGGGAAAAGGTTAAAAATGTGCAGCAAGCATACCTTAAAAACTCAGAAATCGGACAGCAAATAAAGACCACATTTTTTGTTTTGTTTTAAATTTCATGAGATTTTAAGTGTTGGACACTTTAATAAAGTATCTGTTTTGTAATATGTCACATGTATCTCTAGCTTACTTATAAATACAGTACTAATAGCTCTGGGATTGTGTGATTTGCTAGCAACCTCTAAGCATTTGATGTCTGGATTAAAAATCATACAATAAGAGATTTGCACCAGCTGTCTCTATTAGCATGCAGCAAGATCTAAGGTAAATGCAGAGAGATTGAGAGCTGGAAGGCTGCCACTCAGACGTGTGAGACAACAGCAAACGATATAGATAGCATGCAAAAGTAGATCTGGAAGAGACCTTGAAAGGTCTTCTAACCGAGTCTCATGAGGACAAAGCAAAACTAGATCATACCTCACAGATGTTTGTGCAACATGGTTTAAAAAAAAAAAAAAAAAAAACACCAAAAATGGGGATTCTGTAGTCTCTCTTGGAAGCCTAGTCCAGCATGAGAAAGCTTTTTCTAACATCTAACCTAACTTCCTTGCTGCAGCCTACGCACTTTACATCTTATCCTACTGTGTTGTCAGTGAACATGGAAAACAATTGATTACCATTCTCTTTATAACAGCTCTTAACATATTAGAAAAGAGCTATGAGGTTCCCCTTCATTTCCTTTAATCTTTCCTAATATGTCAGGTTCCTAAAGTTTTTATCATTTTTGATGCTCTTCTCTCCATTTTGTCTACATCAAAAAGTTTATAGAGCAGTTTCAAAACTAAGGGCCAGGGAAGCTGACAGGTACAGAGGCACACGTAGTTCAGACAGAAACATCTCTTAGGGGACAAGTTCCAAAGGGGTAACCATGTTAGTCTAGTTAAGCAAAACAAACAAGGAGTCCTGTGGCACTTTTACTTACAAATTCATGTAAAGTGCTGCAGGATTCCTTGTTTGCTTCCCCCCTCCCTCCCATTCACTCTAAGGCACCCAGCACTGGCCACTCTAGGAAGAGAGGATGTTGGCCTACAAGGGTTTAATTCAGGGTGGCTGTTCTTGTCTTTCCCAAAAGGTGGACCCTCGAGCTAGACAGCATACCAGCCGAGTCCTCATCAGCACTGAGTACAGAAGGCAGTTACTTCCTGTCTCATATAACACAAAGCTGTTAAATACAGCCCAGAATGATAGAAGCCGGTGTTGCACCTACATCACATTATTGACTCATAGGTTGTGTTCCCACACAGTGGGTTATTTCGATACGGTTGTTTTGAAACAACCGTATATCGAAATAACGCTTATTTCAAAACAACCTATTTCAAATTAACAAAATGTTAATTCAAAATAAGGGAAAAACGCTGGAATCGAAATAGCGATTCCGGACAACAGTTATTTCGAAACGACTCACCGTCGTTTCGAAACAACACGTTCGCACGGCGTTGTTTCGAAACAACCATTGTGAAACAACGTTGTTTTGCCCACAGACTAGGTTTAACTTGTTTCGAAATAATGCAGTTGTTTCGGAACAACGGGAACCGTTGTTCCGAAACAACCGTGCGTCATGTGAACAGCCAAAACCTTATTTCGAAACAACCTCCATTGTTTCAAAATAAGGAGGCTGTATGAACACAGCCATAGTGAATGTGTGATCCACTAGCACCCCTAGGTCCTTTTCTGCAGTACTACTACCTAGCCAGTTCTTCCTCATTTTGTAGTTAATTTGATTTTTCCTGGCTCTGTGTGGTACTTATCTTTACTGAACTTCATGTAACCTAGTTCCAAAGGGGCAGTCGTGTTAGTCTAGTTCTTCAAAACAAGCAAGGGGTTCTGTGGCACTTAAAGACTAACAAATATGTTTATTGCATGAGCTTTCATGGGAGAAAATCCCACTTCACAATCCTTAAAGCATCTGACAAAGTGGAATTTTCTCCCATCAAAGCTCATGCAATAAATAAATCTGGTAGTCTTTGGCTATGTTCACACAGGGCAGGCTTGCTTCGAAACAAGACGTTTTGAAACAAGCTGTTTTGAAATAACTTTTTATTTCAAAACACCTTATTTCGAAGGACAAAAACTTTGTCCTCAAAATAAGGGAGCGAAATAGCAGGTCCACAGTGTGGACCTGCTATTTCGCTTGGGGAGGGGAGTGCAGGCACTCACAGGGTGCAGCCAGAGGGGCGCTGCACCCCACGGGTGCCTGCAGAGGGCTGCAGGCACCAGCGGAGTCAGGTGCGGGGCTGTGCCTCACTCCACCGGTGCCTGCAGGGGACTGGCGGAGTGCAGCGCAGCCCCGCGCTTCACCTGCCGGGTGCCTGCAGTCCCCTGCAGGTATCCGCCAGGTGAGGCACAGAGGGGCACCTCACCCCATGAGCTTTAAAGCCCTGGCTGCCCCCAAACCTGGCAGCGGTCCCCGGGGTGCGGCTGGAGCCCGCTGCTGCCGGGGCCACAGTGAGCGCCGGCCCCCGGAATCCCCGGCACCCCCACTCCTGTGGTGCAGCCGCACACCCCCCCCCCTGCAGACACCCCTCAGCACCCTGGCCAGGGTGCTGAGGGGGCAGACCTTCCTCCCAGGGTGCTAAGCACCCTGGGAGGAAGGTCACATGTTGTTTCGGAACACTTTGTTCCGAAACAACATGTCCACACAGGGCTGTTTTGAAACCACTGGTTTCGAAACAACCCTGTTTTGAAACAAAATGGGGTTTAAGCCATTTTGAAACAACAGTGGCCATTTTGAAACAAGAGGTTTGCTTGTTTTGAAATGGCTGTGCGTCATGTGTCCATGGCACTTCTTATTTCGAAACAACCCCTGTTGTTTCGAAATAAGAAGTGTGTGTGGACATACCCTTTAAGTGCCACAAGACGCCTTGCTTATTTTTCATGTAACCTGTTTCCCTCGGCATGCACAGAGTGCAAACAGTTAGCAAGAAGTTTCATCTAGTGTTCAACTAGAGTTCCCAGCCAGTGTGATGACTAGATGCACCTAATACACCTATCACCAGAGGGGGTGGGAAAGCCATGCCAAGGTCTCATAGCTCCAAATTCGATAGATAGATACAAAAGTCATTTGGAGTTGGCATGAGAAAAAAAAAATGAATTAGGATTTCAGCAATTTCACACTTCTTCTATCCAACTTAAACTCTTTCCCTTCCCTTACCCATTGATTGTATGTCTCTGCTTCCTGAATTTTAATTACTATCTTTTCTTGTCAGTACTACCATAGCACCTAGAATACCCACCTGGGATCAGGGCCCCAATGCACAGAGAGATGATGTAAATAGGGAGAGCCAGGTCACTGCTCCAAAGAGTTTAAAATTTGACTAGACAGGACTGATGGTGGGTTGAAGAGAAGCCAGAGGACAGAAGAGAGACAAGTGAAGTGATTACACAAGGCCACATGCCAGTGGCTGGCCTGGGAATAGACACCTTAGTTGTCTTGACCCCCAGTCAATGCTTCGTAACCTCCACCTTGACTTTTTGTTTCCATGAAGTGTTCAAGGCACTACGTCAGCTACCTTCCTAACTTTGTGCCGGGTTCCCATTCCCAGCTCTGTTTGCTTAACAGACCCTCCAACTAAATGCATGTGCAATAAATCCCTGTTGAGGTCATAGGTATAGGATTTTTAGTCCTAAAAGACAGATTGGTGGTTCCCAAATGTTTTAGTATGAGTACCCCTTTTTAACATCTAAAAATTTTGTGGACCCCCGAATGATAAAAGTTGTTATCAGGGACTGACTGCAGGCAGCGGTGCTGCAGAAGGGCAGTGGAGGAGAACCTGGCGCCTGCCTGCTCCGAAGTGGTGGGGACATATCCAGGGTGTGGCTGCTCATAGCAGGCAAATACAATTCATTCAGGGCAGGGGTGTCGAAGTCATTCAATGGCAGGGGAGCACACTGGAGGGCAGGACACCTGTCATGACCCATGTAGCCACATGGGCTCCCCAACCCTTTCCCCCTCCCAGTTCAGAGAGGCATGGGTTCCCCTTCCCCGTCCCCAACCCCACAGGCTCTCCCAAACCTTATCTTTTCTCTGCCCTGTGGGCTCCCCCTCCTCACACTGGCTCCCTGAACATAGTCCTGCTGTGCCAGTAGCCTGTCTTTGGAGATCGCTGCTGCAGACAGCTTCCAGCCACACCCCAGGCAGCAGCTCCGCAGGCCGGATTAGCGCCCTTGGGCCCTAAGTTTGACATCCTTGATTTAGCGTCCCCTCAAACATGGATCGCTGGCTGGCAGTGGCTGGGGCCTGTTTTGGCCCGAGCTGCCTGCCACTGGCCAGCAGCAGCTGGGGCTGGATGTATTCATGGACCCCTTGCAATAACTCCACGGACCCCCAGGGGTCCCTGGACCACAGGCTGGGAATCACTTAGATAGAAGGACCCTACAAATCACCTTTATTCTTCTCTTTCTTTAACTACATAAGCTTAATGCCCTCAGCATCTTCTCATGAGTCATGTGCTCCAGCGTCATGATCATTTTCATTGCTCTCCACTAAACTCTTTCCAATTTTCTCACATCTTTTCTGTAGCAGGGGGGCCAAAATGGGACACAGTACTCCAAACAAGGACTCACCAGTGCCAGATATAGGGGAATAATCATTTCCTTTGATCTGCTGGCAGTGCTCCTGCTAATGCAGGCCAATATGTTGATAGTCTTCTTGGCAACAAGAGTTCACTGTTGATTTGTAGCCATCTTCTTTTTATTGTAATCCTCAGGTCTTTCTCTGTAGAACTGTTGCTTTGAATCAAAGAATAATCATAAACTAATATTGGATGGGACCTCAGGAGGTTATCTAATCCACTCCCCTGAGCCTTTTGGTCCCTAGTCTGTAGCAGTGCATGGGATTTTTCCATCCTAATTAAAGGACTCTGCACGGGTTCTTGTTGAACCTCAGGAGATTTATTTTGGCCCAGTCCTTTCATTTGTCCAGATGACTCTGTATCCTTGCCCTACCCTCCAGCATATCTACCACTCCACCCATTTTAGTGTCATCTGCAGATTTGCTGAGGGTGCATGCCACACCATCATCCAGATCATTAATGAAAGTCTGGAACTAAACTGGTCACTGGACCAGCCCCTGGGGGACTCTGTTTGTTACAGCCATTGACATCAAGCCATTGACTAGACATCAAGCCACTGGTCACTAACTGTTGAGCTGGATGATCTAGCCAGCTTTCTATCCACCTCATAGTTCATTCATTCAACAACTCTTACTTTTTTAACTTGTTGGCTTGCTGCAACCTTGAGGTGAGTCTAGAGAGCTTGCTAAAAACCTTGCACTGCAGTTACCGATCAGAGAAACAAAACAAATCATTTTGCAGAATTCTACGCCTTCACAGGTACGGAAAGTTCAGCATGGTTCTGTCATGTTAAGCCACTTACTGTAACAGCTTCGTCTATCTTTGTAAATGAAAGTTATAAAATCTTCTGCTTTGTAGCGTGTAGGTAATAAACAGATGCTAAGCTTGATGCAGAGGTGTTTAATCAACCATCAAAAGGTATTTGTTGTGAGTTGACTGCAAAGGATGAGGGAGAATCTTCTTGGCAGATTTAATAGTTCATTAAAGCAAAGAACTAAGCTTCCCTTTGCAACTGTGCTATGGCACGAAAGGAACCCTTTTTATTTTAGTCCTGATACAGTAAGTGGCTATGCTACTGGGCTCTTATCCTAGGCATCGGATCCCTACTACTCCAGTCCTGTTTTCTGAACAGCTCTGCCAATATAACTCAAAAAAAACCAAAACAAAACAAAACAAAAATCTAAGGAGTCACGTGGCACTTTAAGACTAACAGATTTATTTTTCACATGAGCTTTCGTGGGAGAAAATCCCACTTCGTCAGATGACGAAGTGGGATTTTCTCCCACAAACGCTGATGTGAAAAATAAATCTGTTAGTTAGTCTTAAAGTGCCACATGACTCCTTGGCTTTTTTTTGCTGGACTAGACTAACATGGCTATCCCTTTGGAAATATACCTCAACCCTGACCTGTAACACCTCTGATAAATCCAGTCCAGGGCACTGTCACAGGTTGTTCTCTGCCTTTAGGCCAGGCTTTTGTCCATTATATTCCTGATCCAAGTATTTGGCCTTTTAAGGCAGTCAGGGAGGAGGTCACATGACTGATCAGTTGATCAGAAGTGACAGCAAGGCATTCTGGGGAAAGGGAGCCAGCCTATTAAAAGACCAGTCTTTAGTTCAGAATGGAAAGACTAAGGACGATGAGGGTGTCACTTTCTCCATCCATGGTGTCTCGGGGAATAAACAGAAGGGCTGTTGCAAGGCACTGTGAAAAAGCTTCCTTTAAACCTACATAAATATGGGGAGACCAGGGCTGGCCCCATTGGAAAGACTACTGAGTCCTGGCAAGAAGCTGGGAAGACTGTTTTACTCTGGAAGGGGATGACTTAGTGATTGGGTTGAAGGGCTAAACCCTAGATCATCTATCCAGCCAGACACTGACCAAGGATGATAAATTGAGACCCAGAAAGGCTATTACCAGGGTGGGGTTAGCAGATATTGCTCTCAATGCATTCTGCCAAAATCCACCATCTTGTCCTACACACTGTATACTGCACAGCCAATGGCCTCCCACACAGGCCTGCTATGAACTTGGATCCTGATCTATTCAAATACATTCATTCTTCCTTAAATGGGCACACAGATGTACCTATTAAGCTTAGCTGCCAGGATGTTAGACATTACTTACAATTGCTTCATCAGCTTGTGATTAGACATTCCTGACTAGAATATGATGCATAAAAATGTGGTATTTTTATAGCACCTTTTATCTGAGTCTTTCAATACTATCTGGATGTAAAACACTCCTGTGAGGTTGGACAGTATTTATTATTTGCAGTGTAGAGAGGAAAGGAGAGATCAAATGAGTTTGGTAAGGTTACACAGAGACCTTGGAGGATATATGAACTCTGGTATCATACTGTAAGCAACCAAATAGCACTCTTTCCTTATATAGATGACCCATCCCATCATTAGATTTTATATCAATAATTAATTGCTACTCATCCATTTCCGTAGACACTATACTGTATGAAACCAAGCCATTTCCCATGGAAAAGAATCATGAAAAATAAAAAAGAAAAACAAACATATAAACCCAAAAGTTTTCCAGATGAGACAACCTTAAAAGAATGCACTGAAAGGGAAAAAAATAAAGTTCTCCACATTGGTAAGAATTTTTACACAAGGAATTGTAAAACACTTGAATGCATTTGTTTGCAAAAGATTAGATGGCTGGGTAGCCAGTGGAAAGAGTGTAATGTCATGGACACAGTTACACTGGCCATCCGACCTTACATAAACAAATGCATTCAAGTGTTTTACGATTCCTCATATAAGAAGTCTTACCAATATGAAGAACTTGAGGAGTCATAGACAAGGAAGCATCGCCTGTGACCAAAATCTATGAACAGTACTTGCCATTAAAGCCTATGAATGTTGCACCATCTGCTGGAGAAAAGTGGAACAGCACAAAGAATACAAACACAAAAAGCAAAGTTAATATAAAGGTCACTTAATAAAAAATAACATAAAATACCTTTTTTTTATAAAAAACCTGACAACCTTAAAGCAACACATTAAAAGGGCGAAAACAAGAACTTCAGATTGGTAAGACGTCTTGTATGAGGTATTTTAATCACCTGGAATGCAGTTGTTTGCAATAGGTCAGCTGGCTAGTGTTCTTTTGCAAACAAATGCATTCAAGGTGATTACAATGCCTTATACAAGAAGTCTTACCTTTTCCTTGTTTTTTCGCCTTTAGTGCAACGCTTTAAGGCCATCTGTTGTAGAAAAACCTTGTGTTTACTTTATTTTTCAATCAAGACTAAAAATAGATACTTCTGAACACCACTTGCCATAGAAACCTATAACAGCTTTGCCATCTGCTGGAGAAAGGTGGGAAATCAGAGGGAATACAAACAGAGATACAGATGTGACCAATGTTAATAGAAAAGTCATCTAATAAGCAATCAGCGAGGAACAGCAATACCTTCATAGCAGTATCTGTTATGTGATTTCGCCTCCTTAGTCTAAACATATATCAAACTGTGCATCTTTTGAGGATATATACATAATGCCATGACACTTGAAGATTAGGCCATTGATCAGTATATCTCAGCTAATTGTACATCTTGTAACCAATTAAATTCTCAACAGAGATACTACAGAAGGTCCATCTGGGACATGAAATGGTGTCACTTGTGTTTCCTTGCAAACTGGGCTTCACAGCTATCCTAAACTGTGTTCTGCTGTTGCTGGGGCCTGTGTAAAACAAAACCTTCATCACAGAAAGCATTGTGCATAGTCAGCTGAGCTGATGACAATAGAAATTGCCTGTAGCTTTACCACATTTTTTTCTCAGGCTAGCATCAGCTTATATTTGCTATATGGTGGATGGTGCCTAACACATTGGACCCTTGACTTGGCTGAAGGCCTTTATGAATGGCAAATAATGATAGTACAGCGGGAGTGTATTTAGCCCATTCTGTATAGTGACATCTTCCTGGATGTTAGTTTTGCATATTTGCTGCATTCTTTTACCAAAGATCAAATTCAAATGTATTGGAAAATTGCCAGGATTACCTACTTTTTCCTTCTTTGAAGACTAGTACGATATCTGTTTTTCACCAATGTTCTTTCTCTTCTGACCTGCCCATGACAACAGCAGCAAAATTAAGTGATACTGTTCAATAGTTTCTTTTTCTCGTCCCTGCAGAGGCACCTGAGAAAGAGCTCATGAGAAAAAGAAAATCCACTTTACAAAGGACTCCCATTGATCACAGTTCTAAACAGGAAATAAAGTAATTGGTATATTTAAATCATGCAATAGTTTGTGCCTTGCAGCTCAAGAAAGTATCATGACTTTCAATGAAGCTTATAATTTGTGTACATGAGGATATTTTTGCAGAAAGACTTGGTTACTCAAAATATTAATTTAGGAGAGATCCTTTCCTGTGTAGCTGCTATACTTTACAAAAATATCTGCAAAATTAATGTAATCATAATAGCAGTAATCTACGCATAACACACTGGGAGGAAGATTGTAAATAGAACATGCTGTGTGGGAAAGTGAAACATAGCATAAATCACAAACTGATGTTTAAAGGAAACATGGGGTTTATTTAATTATTTTCATTAGTGGGTTTTGCAACAAAATATTGAAAATGAATGCTCTGTAATAGAGAAATGGCTTCGAGGCACACTGCTGATCCACATTCAAGGTAACAGTTTCAAGAGTGTGTAGTGCTCAGATTTAGAAGCAATGCAGTTATTCCTCCACTCAGGGTTTCATAGTCTGATTAAATTAGAAGCATTAGTTTCATTTTCAGATGTGACTGTGGGTATGTCTAGACTGGTGGCGGCAACATTGTCGCCATCAGCACAATCTTCCAGGCGTGATTTACAGCTAGTTTGAACTTGCTGCTGTGCTCTGGAAGTCATCATAGCAGCTCCTTCCCCCTAAAAGGAGTTGCTGAAAGCCGACTGCAAGCCATTTGCAGTCGGCTTCCCCCAGTGTGTCCCAGCAGCTTGGAAAGTTACCAGCAGATATGCAAGGCATTTTACGTGCCTTAAGTATCTGCCATCGACTGCTGCTGAAAAGCAAGGTAAGTGTACACTAGGGCTTAGGTTCATAAGTCTGAAGGAAACTTTTTCATGTATTGAGGGGACCCACAGCAGGGACTGTGATTTGATCCAGTATAGTGATGGGGCTGCAAGGGAACTTCTGATTCAGATGTAGTTTCACATAGCGGATGTTGGGACCCGGCTTTTGTTTTAGCTCTATGATCCTGCCAAAAATACCTCAGAGTAATTCTCCACATGTGAGTAGTCCAGCTGACTTCAGTGGGGACTATGGTCATACATAAACTTACTCACCTTCATGAGTACTCAGAGTTGAGTCATGGGAGTTCTCTCTCTCCTTCCTATAGCTTTACATTTGCACTTAAGTAGTACTTAGGTTACTTAATTATATCCTTGAAAGACATCAAAATTGGGATTTCTCCCTTTTCCCTGGTTTACAATGTCATAAAAATAGCTTGATGGGTTCATCCAAATGCATAGAGATGGAAGTCAACCCTTGCCTGGTTCAGTTTACTCTTCCAAGCCCTTACCCACCCCTAAGGACAGAGCGCAGTGCTCTGTCCACAGTTCTCCCTAAGCTATTTAGATTTGGGTGGGCTGCCCATTCAAGCTCCCGTGTGAGTGCCCTAACATGAAATAGCATCAAGAATCCAGTTAACAAGGCCATTCAGGTGTGTTTGCATTGAAATCAGAGCCAAAGCTCCATTGGAAAAATTTGATATGAATTTCCAAGCCTATTCCCCCTGTGCAAGAGAGTTTGGATATAGGATTTTGGTTTTGGAGTAGAGACAAAGCCCCGTGCATGCAACCACTGTTTATGCTATCTGTCTTGGTTCTTTTATTACCTTTACTAACAATCTCCTGACACAAATGAAATGATCTTAGGCCTGCTGGTCCTAAATTCATCTCTGCCATAACTCAGTTGAAGTCACATTTCCTGCAATGTACCAGTAGATTGACCAAAGTCCCCATTTGACATTGCCTCTTCAGTCAGCAGTATCATATCCTATCAAATTTTGGTGGTGTGTCTTCCAGCTGCCAGGCCCTAGAGTGGAATTAGTTAATTGTCAGAATTACCCAGTTTGGTGACAGATTTTGCCATGCATGCATGACTGAAACTCAAGACCATGCTGATCCAGAGACACCTAGCCATCTGGTGGCTTATGTGTGAAATTAATTCCTGTGCCAAAACCAAAGTCTATGTTCCAGCTATGGAAGAGTTGTGTCCCACTGCCTGGAAGTGAATTTCACCTACTGACAACACCCTTAAAGAGAAAATGAGTATTAAAGGGAAACCTTTCAGTTCTCCAAAAGGCATTTTGTTGTGTGTGTAGAGGTGGTTACGGAATAATTATACACCCATCCCTCTTTCAAATAAAAATCTTGATTGATAGAATGACTGATTTTAATTAACCATTTCTTAACAAATAAGATGCACAAATACTAATGCCATTTCCCTGTTGGATGTGTAGGGAAGGTGGCTTTATTTGAAAAGATATTTAACTGGAATTTATTTGGGATTCAAATCCCTGGTCTGATTAAATGGGCTGCTGGAAGCCTTAACAAATATTGATGTGCTATCTTTCTTCTTGCTAGGTTTTGTAACTTCACTTCACGGCTCAGTGATGCCTCCATGCATTGCCGTGTGTCACTAACTGTAGAAGAGAAAATTATGTAGCAGACTCATATGTACTTCCCTCATATATGGAAGTTTTAATTACTATGCTGTGGAGTCCCTCTCCTATCTCTTCAGCTGAATATATCAGACAGGCATCTTCCAGACATGATTAACTCAAGACGTAGAGTCTGAAATCCTTTAGGTTATGTTTTGCCTCAGAGACAGAAGAGGCATTGAATTCTGTCCCTGTCACATTCTGAAGAGAGATTTTCACAGGACATATTACAGCTTAACACCCTGAAGTATTATGAGGTAACTCCTCTATCTTTTTTCGTGGTTTCATAGGTTTTCTACCTCAGGCAGACCCCTTCAGAACTAGAAGTTAAAGTGGCCTACACAAACTTACAGTGTTAATTGCTTTAGGGAGGGAAAGCAGACAACTCTGAATTTGCCTGAAGCTTAACTGAATTTTATTTGCTGGTTGTTTGGAAAGTGTAAAATATGAACTTGAATAAATCCAAGGGTAAGACCAAAACATTCAGATAAAGCACGTTTCCTGCTGGTTTAAAAGGGTGATAACAATTGGTAAGAAAGAACAAAAGGAATGAGTACAAGGTAGAGAAGCATGGAAAGAAGGAGGAATGAACAGAAGGATATATAATCCGAGATGCTGATTTTGGGGGGGAGTCAGAACCATCACGGTCCATTTTATGAAGTCTTGAAAATGATTGTCTGCTGTAGTCTTAGAGAATATCATATTGATTTCTTCACCTATCCACCTCTCCAGGTTTTTATGACATCCCCTCATCCCTGGCCTATGCAAGTGGCTTCTGCATACTACCTCTGGTGCAAAGCTTGAGTAACTCCCTTTCCTTCTCTGACGTGACATCACTGGAAATAGCAGAAATTGAATCCTTGGGTCTAAAAGCATGAACCTTGCCTTCAGTAGCTAGAAAGCACAGAGCTATTAGTGCAAAGCCAGTAGCAGACCCATAAACCTCAGCATCCAAACCCTAAATGGGAACAGAGCAGTACTTTCATTGAGTTTATTTTGGGTTACCACAGCGTAGCTGAAGTGAGAATTTAGCTTAGGACGCATCTCAGTCACCTCTTCTCCATTCATGTGTGAAAGGGACAAAAAGAGAACAAATCATGCTGGCCTACAATAAGAGCTCAGAGTGAGGAGGGCAGACAATCTGGACTGGCATCATACCTCAGCTTCTGATGACACAAAATCCTCTCCATTTTATCATGATGCCACCTGGGCAGTACAGGAGCAATGGTGAGTGGCTAGCTTGAATTGGGGTATGGATAACTGGCCATTCAGACACTGTGGTGTTCCCCTCCCAGAATCTGCTCCAGTATGCCTCTGCTCTGCTGAGTAGCTGTTTGCTCCTATCCTTCCCTTCCTTTATCTTTTCATCTAGCTAATCTCTGAACCTAATCTTACCAAAGGGTGTTAAATACTAAAACAACCCCCAAAACAGTTGTGCCAACTAACACAATTTTTGACATCATTACTGACTGATCCTTTGTCTCATATATGTAGACTGTAAGCACTTTGGAGTCATGAACTGTCTTTTATTCTATGTTTGTACAGCACCTAACACAATGCAGCCTCATTATTGGCTGGCCCATAAGGACCACCAAAGTAAATATGATAAAAAAATAAATATGAGATTGCATAGATAAGGTACCCAACTAGCTCCTTATAATGTTTCCCGCAGCAGGGAATAAAAAGCCCCCATTTACGGTGTTGAAGGCTACCTAGACCTAAACTGTGGACCATTTGCCTGCTTACGCCCTCCCCAGGGCTTGTGGTGAGGGAATGACAGGGTTCTTCTTTCCATCTCCACACAGTTTGATATAGCAGAGAATGGTATAATCTAATCCAATAGATGGAAGTTAAAGCAAGAAAAATTCTGACTGGTAGTAAGGCATGCATTTTTAAAATCAAGGGTAATCAACCATTGGAGAAACGTACCAAGGGCTGGATCAAAGAGGAATTCATTCTGAGAAGTCCTATGGACTGTGCCAGGCAGGCCAACCTGGATGATCATGATGGCTTCTTCGGGCCTTGGAGTCTATGACGTCCCGATTGCCCATATGTGGGCTATCAGAAAATTTACCAGAATCCCATCCAAAGAAGTAAGCAGGGGAAGAATTGTGGCTCCAAGGTGTGTGTCTGAGTTAATTTCTGACTCTCTCTTTGCAAAGGTCGGTGTCCAAAATCACAAGCTAACTGTGAGGTTGGCCAAAGGTGAGTAAATATAACTAACATAAGGCATTGCAGAAACGTTTCAATCAGCTGAGGGAGATCCTGTGGTTGGGCGAGGCTGGCCCCACTGCCATGGAAGATCCCATGGTTGGACCAAGTCAGCCATGCCACCTGGGCATGGGGTTAAGGACAGAGACCCTGGGTCAGCTCCCCAACCTCACCCCCTGGGCTGTGCAGGAATCCCTGGCCAGGGCTGCCTCACAGCAGCCTGGCCACCAACCTGATCCCCAGAGCCCTGAGACTGAGGAATGATCCCTGGCTCACCTTCCTTCTGCTCGCCTGACCTTGGCCAAGACAGAGGCTGAGGAACATCCCTCATCCCATGCAGGGTGAAGGTGAGGGGCTCTGCCCCCAGACCACCTGTCCCTGGCGTGCAAAGGCCATGGGGGGATCCCCCCACAGACCATGGGAAGACACCCAACCCCATCTGGGACCCGGAGGCCTAGGGAGCAATCCAGAGGCCATGGGAGAAAACCCCACTTCATTAGACGCTTTGAAGAGGGGGAACCTTTCTCATTCCAATCTGTAAGTTCCCCTCTTCAAAGCGTCTGATGAAGTGGGATTTTCTCCCACAAAAGCTCATGCAATATATAAATCTGTTAGTCTTTAAGTGATACAAGGCTCCTTGTTTTATATGAATATGTGGGAAGTTCATGACTCAGGTGCAGGGGTTAAAGTAAGGGGAAACAAGGCAGAACGCTGTTCAGGGGATCAGAAATTTTAAGGGCCAGCGTTCCGAGTCCCATACAAATAAAATAATGGGGCAGAATGCAGATTTCTGGTGCATTCCCCCTTACTACCTCTGTCCAATATCTCCTGCACAGTCACCACAGCTGGCCACACACAGCCAGCAGCCATGGCTCCTATCCAGCTGGAAGACTGTGTCTTCTGGCTGGCAGGGAGCCGCCCCAGGCTGGGCCTGGCACTTTTTAAATCTTCCACTCTAAGCATGCTCAGAGCAAGCTCAGGGTGGGAGCAGCAGCCTGTGGCTTGGCCACTTTGTTCTGGTGGCCAGGAAGGGGACCCTGGATGGGGTGGTCAGGGATGGGCAGCTGCCAGGGAAAGGGATCGGTCGAGCTGGTAGCAGGGTGGGCAGTTTAGGGTGGGACCTGGGAGTGGTCGGGCCAGGGTGGGTGGGGTGGAGCAGTCAGCATGGCAGCCCCACACAAGGCTTGGAAGCCCAGTTGGTGAGCTGTCAGCTGTGGCTGAGGAACAGTACAGCTTCCAGCCTGGTAGTGGGACAATGGGGGGCAGGCATTTGGGGGTCAGTAGCTGGGGTGTGTGGGGGCATGTACTGGGGGGGCAGTAGATGGGGTGGGGGCCAGGCATTTGAGGGGGCAGTAGCTAGGAGGCAGATGGTGGGAAATAGCCAGGAAGTGGGGCTGAGAGTTTGTGCCTAGCCACAGAATAAGCAGATGCAGAAACTTGCCAATGCCTACATGGGCTGGGCCCAATGCCTGGGCATGGGATGAGGGTGGGAGATCCTGGGTCAGCTCCCCAGTCTCACCCCCTGGGCTGTGGGGGGTCCCTGGCCAGGACTGCCTTAAAGCAGCGAGGCCACCAACCTAACCCCCAGAGCTCCAAGACTGGGGAGTGATCCCTGGCTCAGCTGCCCTCTGCTGGCCTGACCATGACCCAAACAGAGGCTGAGGAGCACCCCTCAGCCAACCAGAGGGCTAAGGTGGGAGTATCCATCCCCAGGCCACCCACCCCTGGGGTGCTGAGGTCATGGGGGGATCCCCCCTGCAAGCCATGGGGAGACACCCTTGGCCCCAGCTGGGACTTGAAGGCCTAGGGAGCAATCCAGAGGCCATGGGGGCAATCTTGCCTGCCTGACGTGGGGCCCAGAGGCCATGGATACAATGCCCCCTGCCCCACCTGGGGTCTGGAGTCCATGAGGACAATCCCCCCAACCAAGCCAGGGCCAGAGGCCTAGGAAGGAATACTCCCTGGATCCAGCCAGTCCTCCTTCTCCTCAACTGCCTGATCGAACACCTCACCATCTCTCCCCACTCTCCCCACATAGTACATACCTGTACTGTGCATTTCAGAGGCAGCCTCAGGAGGGATTTGGGGCTGGGCAGCAGCTGAGTGAGCTCTCCCAGCAGGCAAGCTCTGACTGTGCCAGTACCTGTGGGCAAAAATAAGATTCGGGGCCTTGTGTGGGAGATTCGGGGCATGAACCACATGTATCCAGCATCAGCGATGCCTCTGATTTCACTTCTGAGACACGTGATTTAATTTGATACTTTTTATTTTAACTCCAGTGAGAGTGCTAAGAACAAACAATGGATTCAAATCACAACTGATAAATATAGTGTGGAATACTCTGAGTGGACACATTAGAAAGCCAGTTATTGAAGAAAATACTATGGATTATAATCGAGCACTGGTTAGTGGATGACCTAGATAAACTCACCATTTTTTTCACTCTTGTTTTTCTTATCTGTGATAACTTAGGAAGCATCATGGGGCACTTAGCATTTTGTAGGTACAAGAACATTTGCTGTGTGAGGGCTGCAATCAAATTCCACACAGAATTAATTCACACAGTTGCTCAAATTTTAGTCAATACTTTGCAAGATTCATAAACGGTATTACACAGAGGAGATTGGAAATTTGCCAGTGGAATGTTTGTCTGTTGGAAATACCAGTTCATCTTCGCACACTGCTCACATAATTTGGTTACAGGTGTCTACGTGCCTCAGCGCATGGTAGCTCAGAAAGTCTTTAGCGTTAGCCTGTCAGGTCAGGGTGCATGGCCAACGCCCCCTCCATGCCACACCCACAGCTATATAAGTGACCATGACTCTGACCCTCCTAGTTCCTTTTTCCGCCATCAGCATTGGTTCGGATCAGCGTTATCTTGAAAAATGCAAGGGACTGTTTTTTCGTGCAAAACTCAAAATGCCAGGGTTCAAGCCATGCTTAGGATACTGCAAGGCTTTCCCGATGGACGATCCACACGAGAAGTGCCTTGCTTGCTTGGGTGAGTCCCACATCACAGCGGACTGCCCCATCTGCCAATCCTGCAAGCGGAGGACTCGGCTGGAAAGGGAGCGTTGCCTCCGCCTCATTTCGGGGACCGGAGCCACTCCACTCGAGAGTGGCCAAGCCATCAGTGCTCTGCAGGACCCTCGATCGGCCTGGGCTCAAATTTCCCACTGATCCCTGGTACCAGGCCCAAGATCTCGGCCCTCCACGGTACCTTCAAGGCACCAACCTCACCGGTCCCCCGGTAGCCTCCTAGCCACCCTGAGTAGGGCCCCGGCTCAGGCACCAGCTTGCCAAGGTTACTTAAATCTGGCTTCGGTGCAGAATACGAGGCAACCAGCCACAACGGCACCGCCTCCCTCGACGCTGCTGGACACGGCAACGCCCACAAGTCCAGCACTGCCCATGAGTCCAGCACTGCTGGACCCGGCACCATTGCCGATAGCCCCACTTCCGGTACTGTCACTTCCAGTACTGTCAGACTCGGCACCGCCAACACCAGCACTGATCCCGGTACCGTCCCGGGCCTCCTTGCCTCTCTCCAACCCGGCACCATCAAACCCGGTACCTGGCCCAAGTTCTACAACTCCGCCTTGCTGCTTCTCCAAGGAGTTCTCGGTACCGGACTGCCGTCTATCGGGGGGGGAGGCCATCCAGGTCATCCTCGGAAGATCCCTATTTTCCCCCCAGGAGGAGCACCTGAGAAAGCGGGCCCACAAAAGCTCAGTGTCACTGAGCACGCAGCAAAGGCACCCATTGGGAGAAACACCGGGCCCCCTCATAACACCTATGCTGCCATCGAGGTCCCCGCACAACGAATGTACCCTCTACTGGGTGAACGCGATGGCAGATGGCACCCCTTCCCAGTATGCATGTTCACCTGTACCAGAGTCCTCGGATTTCTCCGATGATGAGCTGGACCCTGATTCTACACAACGAAGCAGATCAAGGGCCCCATCATCTTTGTCGCCTGATGAGAGATTAATCGACATGTCCACTGACCATGAAAGGAGATCCTTGTGTCGAACAGGACCTTCGCCGCCGCATGGTGGCAAACCTGAAGCTCAAGCTAGGGGTGATCCAGGTGGAGGATGACTCCCTCTTTGACGCATGCTGTTGAGCCCCACCAGCTTGTTCCTCATTGTCCAGGAACACTAGCAAATGCCTTCCTCGATCCTGCCAGTGTCCAAAGTAGCGGACAAGAAATATTCTGTCTCCCTGGAAAGGTTTCCCTTTCTGTTTCACCACCTGGCCCCGGAATCCTTGGTGGTCGACGCAGTCGATCAAAGGGAGAGACAAGGACAACCTAGCACCACGCCCAAGAACAAGGAGGCAAGGAGGCTTGACCTGCTCAGCAAGAAAGTTTACTCCTTGGCTGCCCTCCAGCTGGGCATCTCAAATCATTCTGCTTTGATGATGCGCAACATCTTCAACCTGTGGGAAGCTCTCCAAAATCTCCAATCAGTCATCCCCGAGAATTGCCTGAGAGACTTCAAAGCGATGCTGGACGAGGGAGAGCGAGCTTCCAGGGATGCACTTGCAGCAACCTGGCATGCGGTGGACACAGCGGCATGCACAATGGCATCAGCAGTGGTGATGTGCCGATTGGCCTGGCTCCAGAACTCCAGCCTCTCCACGCAGATGCAACAAATTATTCAGGACCTTCCCTTTGAAGGCCCCGACCTCTTTGCATCTTCCACAGACGCGAAGCTGCATGGTGCGAAGGACTCGAGGGCCACTCTGAGGTCCCTTGGGACCTACACCCCGCAACCTGTTAGACGTTCCTCGAAGTTGCACCAGTTACAACAGCAGCTACAGCAACTGAAACAACAGCTGCAGCTGCAGACCCTGTTTCCAAGATCTCTCCAGTTTCCCCAGTGCCACCTCAGGGACCTGGACAAGGATAAAGGCCGGTCAGGTAAATGGGGTAAGCTGGGCGCCTCCCAGTCGGGGCTGTGCAGATAGGGGTTGGACCATTCGTCGTCCCACAAACAGCATTTTTGACGGTCCCTCCGAGGGCAGTGCTCCACAGCCCCTGTTATCCCCCCACCATCTCTGCCACTTCGCTCCACGGTGGTTCTGGGTCACTTCGAACCAATGGGTCCTTGACACAGTAGCAAGAGGATACCTCATTCAGTTCCTCTCAACCCCCCAGGACAGGAAACCGTCCTCTCCCATAATCCCAGAGAACCCCGATCTACTAGGCAAGCTCGAAGCTGAATGCCAAAAGTTACTCTCCCTCGGAGCCATCAAAAAGCTTCTCAAGGGGGAACACGGCAAAGGGTTCTATTCCCACTACTTCCTGGTTCCCAAACCCAATGGGGACCTATGGCCCATTCTAGACCTCCGAGCTCTCAACAAAAACATAAAGAAAATAAAATTCTACATGATCTCCCTACCGCAGATCATTCCCAGGAGTGTGGTTCACAGCCCTCAACCTAAAGGACGCTTACTTCCACATAGCCATCCAGCCCCACCACAGGCGGTTCCTCAGGTTCATAGTGCCATGACGCCATTATCAGTTTACTGCCCTCCCCTTCGGGTTATCGCTAGCCCCTAGGGTGTTCACAAAGTGTGTTGCCAAGGTTGCAGCATTCCTACGCAGGAGGGGTGTAAGAATCTACCCCTACCTGGACGACTGGCTTATAGTGGGCAAGTCATGTCGACAAGTACAAAACCATTTCGATTTTGTAATGAACCTGTGTGAGTTCCTGGGCCTCCGCATAAACTTGGAGAAGTCCAAGCTTTGCACCACCCAGAGTTAATAGAGTTAATTGGGGCATGCCTGGACGCTCGGCAAGGCATTGCATCCTTGCCCCGTCAAGATTTTGGTCCATCTGCACCATCATCATGGAGCTCCAGGCCCCAGGCTGACCACAGCGTGCAGATGCATGCAGCTCCTGGGGCACATGGCAGCGGCCACATCGGTAATCCGAACAGCCCGCCTGTGGATGTGACCATTCCAGCTCTGGTTCGCCACAAGCTTCCGACCAGAAGAGGACTGTCTCGACAAGGTAATCTTGGTACCCCAGCATGCCCTGGAGTCCCTCCTAATCTGGCGGGACCCCAACTTTGCAATGGGGGGAATCCATGATAATGGATGCCTCCAACCCGGGGTAGGGTGCCCACCTATCCAGGGGCCTCTCCATGCAAGGCGCCTGGAGCCCTGAGGACAGTCTTCTCCACATAAACGTGAAGGAGCTCAGGGCCATCAGACTGGCCTACATGACCTTTCTGGACCAGATCCAGGGCAGAGTGGTCCAAATCCTCTCAGACAACACAGCAGCCGTGTTCTACATGAACCACCAAGGGGGAGTCTGCTCCTTGGCCCTATGCAAGGAAGTGACCAAGCTTTGGCAACTAGCGATGGACCATCACTTCACACGAACTGCTGCCCATCTCCCCGGGGTGGACAATGGCATAGCAGGCTCACTCAGCAGAAAGCCGTTGGCGAACCACGAGTGGTCCCTCCACAGCGAGGTTTTTTCCCTGCTGACAATCAGGTGGAGAATCCCTTAGATCAACCTTTTTGCCACGGCGCAGAACTGCAAATTCCCTTGGTGCTGCTTCCTCCGAGGTTGAGAGAAGGGGTCTTTCAGTGATGGCGTTCTCCTCAACTGGTCGGGAGGCCTAATGTATGCCTTCCCGCCAATTCCCCTGATTCACAAGGTGCTTCTGAAGGTCCTCACAGACAAGGCACTCATCATCCTGATAGTCCCGGACTGGCCCAGGCAACACTGGTTTCCTCTCCTACAAGATATGTCAGTGCAGACCCTGCTCCGCCTCCCATGGTGGGTGGACCTTCTGATACAGGATTTGGGATGCCTTCAGCACCCCAACCAGGGCCTCCTGCACCTGACAGCCTGGATGCTCTCTGGCTCAGCGAGCAAGAGATACACTGCTCAGATAGGGTTAAAAAGGTCCTGGTTGGTAGCAGAAAACCCTCCACCAGGTCCACCTACATCGCAGAAAGGAATCACTTCTCCACTTGGTGCCGTGATAAAAACATAGACCCTGTCTCCGCACCAGTACAGGTATGCTTAGATTATCTTCTTGACCTAAGGGAGAAAGGCCTATCTTTGTCATCATTGAATGTGTATTTGGCAGCAATCTTGGCCTTTCACCAAATGACAGATTGGGTCCCACTCTTCTCACACCCCATCTGCCATAGATTCCTAAAAGGAGTGGAAAAACTTTTTCCCCATGTCCGTAACCCCACCCCGCAGTGGGACCTGAACGTGGTGCTTTGGGCTCTGACAGAACTGCCGTACAAACCCTTAGACCCAGCCACCCTCCTAGTGCTGTCCTGGAAGGTGGGTTCCTGGTGGCCGTTACATCGGCCAGAAGAGTCTCAGAGTTACGAGCCCTATCCTCTGAGTCCCCATATATGGTTTTCTTTCCCGACAAGGTGGTCCTGCATCATGACCCCTCGTTCCTGCCCAAGGTCGCCACCCCCTTCCACATGAACTAAGAGATCTGCCTGCCGGTCTTCTATCCAGACCCTCAGGTGACAGAAAACCAGAGATGGTGGCACATCCTGGATGCGAGGAGAGCACTCCTAACCTACATGGAGTGCACCCGATCCTTCCGCAAGACCCCCCCAACTGTTCGTGGCGATCGTGGAATGCATGAGAGGTTCTCCAGTATCCTCCCAATTCATCTCCAAGTGGATTGTGAACTGCATTAAAGACTGCTACGGAAGGTCAAACACACCTCTCCCAGAGGCTGTGAAAGCCGACTCTGCCAGAGCTCAGGCATCTTCCACAGCCTTCCTCGCTAAGGTCCCAATCCAAGAGATCTGCAGGGCCGCTACGTGGTCGTCAGTGCATACCTTCACGATGCACTACGCCATTGCCCAACAGACAAGAAATGATGCCGCTGTGGGCAGAGCTGTACTCAGAGACTGTAACTCCTCCCACCATCCTTGGGTACGGCTAGTAGTCACCTGTAACTGAATGATGTGAGCAGCGCTCAAAGGAGAACAGTTGGTTACTCACTGTAACCATCCTTCTTCGAGATGGGCTTCTCACATACATTCAGGTCCCTCCCACCGTCCCCACTAATGGAGTTGGCAAAGGTATATGGGAGTGGGAGGGTCAGGGTCACAGTCATCTGTATAGCCGCGGCCGCAGCGTGGAGGGGGTGTTGGCTGTGCACCCTGACCTGACAGGCTAACGCTAAAGATTTTCCGAGCTACCATGCGCTGCAGCACATAGGCACCTGTAACTGAATGTATGTGAGCAGCCCATCTTGAAGAAGGACGGTTACGGTGAGTAGCCAACCGATACTTCATTGAAATCAAAACATTTTCTGAGACAATGTGAATTCTGACTGAACTTTCACTGGAGGTGGGAGATAGAAACCTTCCTGCTTTCTTGCCCACGTCTGTTGCTCCTTGTCATTTTATCTGGAAATACTGGCCAAGGTCTGAAACTTCATAGCTCTTTGGCACTTCAGCAGTCCAGTGAGATGGGACCAGAAATACCTAAAACACTCTATTTTGATTCTTTCTGTAGTATTTTTAAAATATCTCTCCACAGAACAATTTGCAAATCTGACTTTTTGTATTTATTTATAATGATTTTCTTATTCATTATTAGAATGTGAAGTCCAGTACTTGCAAAGCTCCAGTGTTAGAGATATTCAAGACACAGTGCTTCTGTTACAGTAGCTGTGATACTAATTGGCAGGGCTATCAGCTCTCATGCCTCAGGACATAAACTCCAGTAGCTAGTATCTGGAAGAATTTTCCTTGTTTCAATAATTATTGTATAATGGGCCAGGTGCATTAAGGATATTTTCTCAACTTTCTCTGCAACTTGTTGTAAGGGATTTATGTTTTATAGTAACCGAGTAGCTGGCCAATGGATTTATTACAAATCATACCTGTTCTTGAAGTTGTGGCACTAAGATGTAAAGTTCCAAAGGGGCAGCCGTGTTAGTCTAGTCCAGGGGTCTCAAACTCAAATCACCACAAGGGCCACATGAAGACTAGTACAGGCCCACATGAGGACCAGTATGTTAGCCTGAGGGCTGCACCATTGAAACCTTTTCAAACAATGATATTGCAAATATTGGTAACAATGGTGTTGTTGTGGACTGCAGGAAATAGGTTTAGGGGTTGCATGTTTGAGACCCTTGGTCTAGTCCATCAAAAAAAAACCAAGGAGTCCTGTGGCACTTAAGGACTAACAGCTTGGCTGGAAAGCACCAACATACAGCTAACAGAGGAAAGTTGAATGGAAACCATTCACAGTTAACTGGTAACAATCTACTGTTAGGAAGCCATTACCCTTGCTCTGGTAAAGAGGTGAGACCTAACCAAGGTGACAAGAAGGCAGAAAACATTTGAACATTTCATTGGATAGAACTGTATTTGTGACAGGCTGCTCCCCAGGTCCAGTCTGGTGTGCCACTGTGACCTCCCAGTTCCCACTCCTGAACCCTGATTCACCCCGCTTTGCCAAGTGACCATTCACTCCTAAGTCAGTCCACTCTGGCCTCCGGTGTGCAATAGGTCCCAAGCAGTGGGTGTATACCCCCGGGCTACTCGAGGGACAGTCCCCGGGTGAGCACCCCTGGCCCCAGTTACCACACCAGGAACTACTGTCTACAGAGATCAGGAACCATTCCCAACCACAATACTCTCAAGTCTGTCCATTTAACAAAGAAATGTATTCTGCCCCGCCCTTATCACTCACACCCTTTAAGGATTACACAGCTTTAGATAAAACAAGTACACATTTATTGATCAGATTATAATTCTAAGTGAGACTATGGCTATCATGGCAAAATCTTAATATAAATGAGTCAGAAGAGACCACAAGGAAATAAAAGGTAAAACGCGCTGTGGCATAGGACTCCCTCAGCTTGTGCTGTGTCAGGTCCATCCTCTGTCTGCTGGGAGCAGGGCTTTCAGCATTCCAGGGCTGACAAACTTACCCTCAACCACTCTTCTATAGCCATCTGGCCTGGCTTTGTTACATATCCCTCTCCCTCCAACCCCAGTTCAACACCATGGGGTTGGGCTATATGGGTTGTGCCACAATGCATCCTCGAGGGGCCATCTGCATTGGCATGTTTGGACAACGGCTTGTGTTGTACCTGAAAGTGGAAGGGCTGTAGTGGCAGGAACCATCGTGTCATCCGTGTGTTACAGCCCTTGCTTTGGTGCAGCCACTTTAAGGGGACATGGTTGGTGACTAGAGTAAATTTCAGCCCCAAGAGACAGTACTGTAGGGCCTCCATGGCCCATTTTATCACCAGGCATGCCACTGCTCTCAGGGCAGGAGTTTTTGGCTGAGGACTAGGACCAGATGTTCTTCCCTGGGACAGCACAACCCCTAGCCCAATCTCAGAGGCATCCATCTGCAGGATAAATTCTTTTTCAAAATCTGGGGCTACCAATATTGCGTTGTGACAGATAGCGGACTTTAAATCCATGAAAGCTTCTTTTGTGGTAGTGGACCACTTCACTATGTCCAGGGCCCAGGATTTTATCAGGTCCATCAGTGGGAAGGCTCGCATGGTGAAGTGGGTGATGAAGCACCTGTAATACCCAACAATCCCTAAGAAAGCCTGTACCTGTTTTTTTCTGGATCAGCCGAGGCCCATCCTATATGACCACTAAATTGTCAAACTGAGGTTTCACTTTTCCTCTCCCCACAACATACCCTAGGTATTTGGCTTCCATGACACCATTGCACATTGGTGGGATTTGCCGTAAGGCCTGCAGTCCGTAGGGTATTCAGAACTGCCTCTACCCTTTCCAGGTGGGTGTCCAACTCTGGGCTATAAATTACAATGTTGTTGAGGTAAGCAGCTGCATAACTGGCATGGGGACACAGAAGCTTGTCCATGAGGTGCTGGAAGTTTGTGGTGGGCCCCATGGAGTCCAAAAGGGAGAATGGTATATTGATACAGGCCCTCGGTGTAGCAAAGGCAGTATTCTCTTTGGCTTCCTCAGCTAGAGGGATCTGCCAATAGCCTTTGGTGAGGTCCAGGGTGGATAGAAAGCGTACTTTCCCTAACCGGTCTATCAGCTGGTCTACCCAGGGTATAGGGTAGGCATCGAAGGGATTGTTATTTGCTGGGGCTGCTATCCCTTGTGTCTGCTAGTGTTGAGATGAACCTCACAAGCCTCGTCTCAGTCCTATCCACTCCTCTCCCTGTGAACTGGTGGAGATGTGGCTTTTTTGGGGGTCTGGAGCACCCCTTAATTGGGCTCAGGCATCTCTCATTGCCCTGCAGCTGTTTCCCCTCTGCCTGCTGGGAACAGGGCCTTCAGCATTCGAGGGCTGCCAAACCTACTCTCAATCACTCTTCTATAGCCATCCGGCCTGCCTTTGTTACGATGCATACTACTTTAATATCTCTATTTAAATTGACCTCATAGTGCAAGCTCATGCTCAAAGTGTTCGGCTGTCAGATGTTTGTATAGCCATTCTCTGCCTGAGACCAGGCAGGGCCCAGATCTTGCTTTAAGTCATGTCAAGATGGAGAGTCCAAAGCCAAAACCCTCTAATCTTTTCAAGTGTTTTTCTTTGTCTCCAAAAACCTGTTCTGACCCCTCCCTTTCTGGGCAAAGGTGATCTCATTGTCTCATTGGAGCCAGAGAACTTAATTAGCATATCTTTGTCTCCTCCAGGTGCTCACTTGCTTACTGTCAGGAGACAGCTCGCTCTGTCTCCCTCCCCCTGAGCCATTCTAAACATGCTACACATCTGAGCATCTGCATGAAGTTGCAGGAAACATGATATCATACTAATCATGTGAACTAGGTTATTAACATACATGAAGAAAAATTACATGTTGTAACCGGCAACAAAGCATACAAACACAGCGTACAAGCGAACAGGAAAATCATATAGATCATAACCCAGGGTGTGTAGATGTGCATCCCATGACAATTGGATACTCTGATGATTCATAAACAACAAACAAGGGCAGGCTAATTATATGCTGAATATTAAGTGCAATCTAATATGTAACCTGCTTATTAAATATGGTGGAACCCCATAGGGAGTTAGGCATGATGTAACCTGTTGTATTAGGCATGCACCTGTTGCATTACGTACATTGTATATAGCATGTTAGAAAATTATATGTGTAGTGAACTCTTTATTCTGGCCTTGCTTGCACAGCTTCAGGCAGAACGTGGCTACTTCCCACTAGGTTGGTTTTATAAGGAGAACAAACAGTTATCAGGAAGGACACCATATAATCATTCCATTCCTGAGTGGACCTGATCCTTCCTTCTTTTCTTCTAGCACATGTGGCCTTAGCCATACTTGCTGGTAGGATGGTTTGTTAACATGGACTATCTTTATAGGCCACTATCACAATTCCTATTCAAGTCCCTTTCTCTCACACTTCTATCTAGATTGTCCATAAAGGATAAGGTAGAATCAAGGGACACTCTTGTCTCTGGCCTGGTCTACAATGAAAAAAAGTCAATTTTACTGTGTCAGTAAGGGGTGTGAAAAATCCACAAGATTGAGCAGCATAATTAAGCTGATCTGAATCCCCATGGAGACAGCACTAGGTCAATGAAAGTATTCTTCCATCGATTTAGCTACCACCTGTTGGGGAGATGGACTACCTAGATTCCCTCCTGTTGGTGTAGGTGGCATCTACACTGAAACACTTCACCTATGCTGCTGCAATGTTTTAAGTCTAGACAAGCCCTGTTCCTGTCCCATTTGTCCAAACAACCAAAGATCAGAGAGATGGACCTTTCCATTGTCTAATGTAAATGCAGGACATTTAGTTTTTCAAGTCCGTGAAACTCTGAGCCATTAACAGGTTATTGGCAAACCAGCCAATAAATTTGGAAAACATCCTCCTGTGCAGGCATCTGAAAAAACTGAATTGGAGTGCTAATGACCCTAGCTGAATACTTTCTGTAAAATATGACCTTTTGTTTCACTGTGCTGTGGGTTTATTTGGTGTGGGATGAAGAAAGCAAATACAATACCTCCCAGCAATGTGAGTGTGTGTGAGTATATGTGTGTGTGTGTGTGTGTGTGTGTTGCTTAAATGCCAGTTTGGTTCTCATTTATTGTCAAATAGTCCTGTAGACTTGATAGGAGTGGAGCAAAGAGTTTAAAGCAAGTAAAGCAGTTTATAATTTTCCTGACTGTGCGTCTTAATTTGGAATTATTCTCAAAACTTGCATAAATTATCCCAGCCAGTTTACATCAGTTGAGGATATGCCCCAGCAGCTACAAATAATTCATGGCCCATAGATTATCACGAGCGGTTTGATGCAATAGCGTGTTATTTGTTTAGAATATCACGATAGTCAGGAAACTACCTTCATGAGGTAGGCTGTGAAATTAGAAACTAGTTTTGATTTGATTCATGGTATTGTTTGTGCTTCCTGATTGGATGAGAGTAACTCTGAGTCTCAGGTTTCTGGAGTGAAAATTCAAATTTATAAGTGGGTTTTGGAGCAGGGACCATCTTTTTGTTGTGTCTAGACAAGGTCTAATGTAACCTTCAGGTGGGCTAGAATTCATTCAATTGCCTCTCTCCAGTGCCTAACAGAGATAAAACTCAATCCCTATGTAGAAAGCAGCTGGAAACCCAGCATCCAGTCTGTAAAGGATTCACAGCAAAGATTGCTCAGTTACCATCCCACTTTAAAATATTCCTTGGAATAAACCTAACAATGAATATTATTAACTACTAACTTAACAAATCTTATTGGGGGGGGGGAATAATTTAAACAGAACAGTAAGAAACCCAAGAGTCCAAAAGTTTTGGTGGAGTCACCCATATCTCAGCTGCAGTCTCTGTTCATGTCCTTGAGCTGCAAGAAACAAGAAATCCTCTTCTTTGTCTGCAGGGATCTTAAGTAGGAATCCATGCATGTTTTTTCTTTCTCTTCTGGAACCAGCACCATCCAGTCAGTTTACTGGTTAACCAGCCCTCGGGCCCATATGCAAGTGCATAAACTCTGCTGCAGAAGACACCATGAAAGGGAGAAACCCTCTTGCTGTTCACTCCTGGCTCAGCTTCTTTCATGAGCACTGACCACATGGACTCTTCTCACTGCAGCTCTGTGGCTGCTGCTCTCTGGTATCTGACCACAACAGCAGTAGTAAACCTAGTGGAGTAAGTTCAATGCAATCACTCACTGTTTCCAGAAATTTCTGGTTGTGGGCCTCTAATCTGCCCAGCAGAAGTAACCCACCCTGAAGAGATCCCTAAAAGAGATAGCTCTTTTTTAGGCATATGGGTTACACTAGCACAACAGAATCCTAGTCCCTGACTAGGTATCCTAGATGTCACTTCAATAAAAACAAAGAATAATAAAAATTAAATTAATAAAAATTAAATGTGCTTTCAATCAAAAGTTCTGCACAGGAGCATTTTTCTCCTCTGTAAATATTCTCTAATATTTGCTGTGACCATTCCCTTGAATATTCCTACCACTAAAATTGTTCACTAGAATGGGGAGAGGGAATGCAAGAGGGGCATGAAGACTTCATACTTTTTCACACTCCCCTCCCATTCTGTATGTGATCTCCTGGCTTGGACAGAAAACAAAGTGGGCAATAAGCACACTTTGCATTGTATGCTAATTGTTTTTGTGGATATTCCCAGAACCGTAGAAATGTAGGGCTGAAACAATAAGATCCAATTCTTCTATGAGTTTTTTCATCAGTAGATCTCAAAGATCTTTACAAAGGAGATGTGATGTTCTGTTGGAAATAGAACCCAGGCGTGCACAGACACGACCATCCAGAAGCCATAGCAAGTCTGCATGCAGGATCAAATAGACCCGGGTGATTAGAGTCCTGCATGGATACAAGAATGTGGATCTGCATCTGAGCAGTGTCAGCCTGTATCCAGTCCAGGATCTGCGTGCCAGTATTTATGTCCATCTGTATCCACACTGCCCTGCCTCATAGCAGCTTCTGTTCTGACTATAAGAGCAGAGCCTTTGTCTGGATGCCACAGCTGTGCAGAGCTAAGGCTGGAGAGGGAGAGGAGGGAGTTGCTGGCAGCTCCAGATCTATTTCAGAGCTTGCCCTGGCCTAGATCTCAGCAACTTTTATTCTGCCCAGGTTAGGGACGCTGGAGCTGCTGAGATCACTCAGTTGTTCAGTGGCAGCTGCCAGTCATCTGACTGCATGGCTGACAGTGGGTGAAGGGATGGCTGGGCAGCTGCCCATCACCAGCTAATTGGTGGAATGTGAGGACTGGCTGCTGGGGCTCCTAGAGTCAGAGGCAGGAGTAGCTGGTAAGCTGAGCCCCTTGAGTGACTGTCTCTGAGTGGTTGGCAGATGCAAGCTGAGTTGAGCAGCTGTGATTGCTTGGAGCACTTCCTTTATTCCCTGCTGTGCTGTGTGCATTGCTCACTGCTCTCCACAGCTGTAGTATAGCAGAAGCTAATGCACCCTGCAGCTGTAGGCAGGAGCAGAAGCTAATGCACCCTGAGCAGACAAAAATAGAATCTGGATTCGAGCTCCAGTCCACAACAATGGGCCTGCAGATATCTGCACCTATTTTCAGGGATGCAAATACTAATATTTTCATAGAACCATAGAACTGGAAGAAACCTTGCAAGGTCATCGAGTCCAGTTCCCTGCACTCATTGCAGGACCAAGTACTATCTGGACCATTCCTAACAGGTGGTTGTCTAACCTGATCTTTAAAATATCCAATGATAGAGATTCCACAACCACATAAGGCAATTTATTCCAGTGGGTAATGACCCTGACAATTAGGAATATTTTCCTAATGTCCAACCTAAACCTCCCTTGCTGTAGTTTAAGCCCATTGCTTCTTGTCCTAGCATCAGTGATTAAGGAGAAAAAATTTTCCCCCTCAGTAGTATCCTTTGCGAGGAAGGGGTTAACATCACAGACAGTGAGCCCTCGAGATGTCTGAGGAGAGCCAACAGAAAAAGGTACAGGTTTTTGAACTGGAGCACAAGCCATTGAAATTTTCTGTTTTGCTGGTAGCAGAGCTCCTGGAAGCATCAGGAGGCAGCCAGGGAGACAGGCCTGAAGGATCCAGCAACATCCATTCCTAGGAAAGGCTCAGATCTGTAACTGAGCATGTGTGAGCAGACCGGAGAAAGTTTAGATAGACATGGGCAGCATATTTCTTTGTTTCAGTTCTTTCTTCAATTTCTCTGTGCCTAGTACTCCACCCACCACTATTCTGTAACTTCCCAAGTTAAACACCAGAGAAGTAACTCTGTTTCTTAGCTATTCTTCTTAATTAAAGACAAATTACCCTTTTATAATAAACTCTGGGTCTGTATCCTAAAAAAAGCAAGAGTTCTGTGTGCATGTGCCTCAGACTGCACAATCAGCTACCAAGAGGTGATACAATTCCATTTTCAGCTTGTATCACAGCTGGGGTTCAACTGCTTCCCTGAGTAAGGAATAAAGGCTATGTTCACACAGGGCAGGCTTGTTTCGAAACAACACATTTCGAAACAAGCTGTTTTGAAATAATATGTTATTTCAAAACAACTTATTTCGCTGGACAAAAACCATGTCCGCGAAATAACGGAGTGAAATAGCAGGTCCACAGTGTGGACCTGCTATTTCACTTGGAGAGGGGACTGCAGGCAGAGGGGCACTGCATCCCATGGGTGCCTGCAGAGGGCTGCAGGCACCGGCGGAGTCAGGCGCAGGGCTGCGCCTCACTCCGCCAGTGCCTGCA
>ML682003.1:74999-150125 GCA_007922195.1 Podocnemis expansa | reverse complement strand
TCTTCACTTTGGTGGTAGCAGCAATACCACTCCAAACCCAGGAACTGGTACCCATGGAGAGTTTTCAGACAAGGTTTTTCGGAGAATTTTCAGTCAAGAACAGTGGTTTTTAAGGCCTTTTGCAGACCTTACTTTCTGTACTCGAAGTGCCAGAGTGGGGAAATAGCCTTTACACCCTCCACCTTGTAATAACCATTTAGATACTTGAAAACTGTTATCATGTCCCCTCTCACTCTCCTCTTTTCCAGGCAAGCCAAACCCAACTCTTTTAATCTTCCTTATACATCAGATATTCTAAAGCTTCAGTCATTCATGCTCCTCTTCTCTGGACTTTTTCCCATTTGTCCACATCTTTCCTGAAATGAGGCACACATAGCTGAACACAATACTCCAATTGAGGCCTACTCAGGGTGGAGTAAAGCAGAAGAATTACTTTTCATGTCTTACTTACAATATTCCTGTTAATACATCCTAGAATGGTGTTTGCCTTTTTTTTTTTTTTTTTTTTTTTTTTTTAAAAAAAAAATAAAAATTTTAAAAATTTTTTTTTTTTTTTTAAAAATTAATACCATAAACTTTTTTTTTGCAACAGCATTACACTCTTGACTCATATTTAGCTTGTGATCCACTATGACTCCCAGATCCCTTTCTGCAGTACTCCTTCCCAGGCAGTCATTTCCTATTTCATATGTGTGCAACTGATTGTGCTTTCCTAAGTTGAGTGCTTTGAGTTTTCCTTATTGCATTTAATCCTATTTACTGCAGACCATTTCACCAGTTTATCTAAATCATTTTGAATTGTGATCCTATCCACCAAAGCAGTTGCCACCCCTCCCATCTTGGTAACATCCCCAAACTTCATAATTATACCATGCCTACTAAACTCTGAGCCCTAGATGCTATCTTGTGTCAGTGAGTTCTCCAGACCAATTGTACATCCCATGAAAAAAAAAGTCTTGAATTTGCTGCCTTTCAGTTTCATTAAGTGTCCCTATTTCTTGTGCATTGCAATAGAGAATAAAAGGTGCTAGAAGAAAATGGCATTTTAAAAATCCTAAAACTAATATGACATGCTGTTGTGCATTGAAGACCTGTTTGAATTAAAAGCTTTGTTTGGGATTAAAGCTCTCTGCTGCAAACTTTAAAAGAGAGTCCCTTTTTGAATTCTGATCATTTTACAAACTTTCCTTCCCAACCCTCTACTACAATAATCCTATTAAATATATATATATATATACACTCCTGTCCTCTCCAGTGTCATGAGATTAATTTAATTTGAGTTTATAGATTTTTTGTGATTTTATTTTTGGTAGTGGGAACCTGAAGTTATCTTAGCACAGCACAAAGAATCGGCCATGGTTAATGCTTAACCTTTGTGGGGATATTCCACAAATAACTTACCAGCTCAGAGGGGAATAACAATAGTTCTTACTCAAAATAATTGTCTCCATGGGGTTTTAGGGCCTACAGTATAGAAGCAATAAAGTATCTGGGCAAAATGTCATTTCCTTTATAATTGCTCATCATACAGCTGTTTTGCTTACAATGACTGTGGCCGATGTCTGTAAGAAGGCTCAGGCTCTCCAAATTTGCTAATGAAAACTATTTAGTCACCTTTCTCCTGGTCCATTTTGAAGTCTGGTCATGCTGTCATCATGTAAGGCTCATGAAACCATCCCTGTTCCTTTCACATGTACCCAGACAGCCTGGTTAGAAGTGAAAGTGCTCACATGGGATAACAAATAGAGCTCTTGAGTTTCCGCTGCAATAACGCATCACCCTCTGAACCAGGCGGAGAATAATCTGGCGTCATAAGTGCTAACAGACTTAGAGCTCCTCAGTGCAGGGATTCTCAACCTTTCTGTGTCATGACACAGTTGTCGCCAATTGTGCTTGACAAAGGACTGAAAAAAAAAAGCCACTGAAGAAACACTGTTCTTGGTAGGTTTGGGGTGGCACAAAGAACAAGAGCCCACTGGGTGAAAGAGAGGTAAAGCCATCCAGTTGTGTCTGTGTCACCCAAAGAGGAACCAATGACTCCCTGGTCACTGCCAGACAGGCCTACACTGAAAAAGAAAAATGCCACCGCAGGGAGTTCAGGTAGATGCCCAAATCCTGCCACCACCCCCTGTCTCTGAAAGGAGAGCCACCACCAGGAGTTTCAGCAGTGCTCAACCCAGTCAGACGCCTGCCACCAAAAAAAACAACAAGCAGTTGTGTGGCACTTTAAGACTAACAGATTTATTTTTTGCATGAGCTTTCGTGGGAGAAGAACCCACTTCCTCAGATGCTTCGAAGATGGGTGAACTTACAGAAAGGAATGAAACTAAATGCAAGGGGGTGTAAAACATAGGATCAGGTCATAAAGTAACAGCAAATCAGAGCAGTTTACAGGCTTAAAGAATGGGAAGCCTGAAGTCAAATTACCCTTTGTAATGTGAAAAGAACCCATAATCTCGATTGAGTCCTGCTTTCACAGAATTTAGCTTGCATATTAATTCGAGTTCAGCTGTTTCTCTTTGGAGTCTTGATGTCCCAGGTACATCTCTAACGACAGTCGTTAACAAATCCATCATTGAGCGATTAGGAAGATGGAAGTGCTCAGCAACTGGTTTCTTTGGTCTTTGATTTCTGATATCAGCTCTGTGCGCAGCGATCATCCTGTTTGTCCAATCTATAAGGTGTTGGGGCATTTCTTGCACATGATGGCATAGACCACATTAGTAGACGAGCAGGTAAATGAGCCTTTGATGGAGTAGCAGGCTTGATTAGGACCTATGATGGTGTCTGTTGTGTAGATATGTGGGCAGACTTGGCAGCGTGGTTTTTTGCAAGGGTGTGTGCCTGCTTCAATGTTCTTGTTGTTAGATCTGTAGTTGTTGGTGAGTATCTGTTTAAGATTAGGGGGCTGCCTATAAGCAAGGAGCGGTCTGTCTCCTAATGCTTGAGAGAGAGAGAGGGATCATCTTTTAGAATAGGCTGTAGGTCCTTAATGATCTTTTGCAGAGGTCTGACTTGAGGATTGTATGTGGTGACTAGTGGTGGTCTGTTGCTTTCTTTCTTGAGTCTCTCCTGTAGTAGATGACTTCGGGGAACCCGTCTAGCTCTGTCAATTTGTTTTCTTACTTCCCCAGGTGGGTACTGTAGTTTCAAGAATGCTTGATAGAGATCCTCAAGATGTCTGTCTCTGTCTGAGGGATCAGAGCAGATGCGGTTATATCTTAGGGGCTGGCTGTAGACAGTGGAACGTGTGATGTGTTTAGGATGGAAGCTCAAAGGATGTAGGTAACTATACCGATCAGTAGGTTTTCGGTATAGGGTGGTGGTGATGTGTCTTTCCCTGATTTGTACTGTAGTGTCAAGAAAGTGGATCTCCTGTGTGGAGTGTTCCAGGCTCAATTTGATGGTGTCGTGGAAATTATTGAAATCTCTGTGAAAATCTTCAAGAAACCACCAAAAAAAAGCCATTGCTATGGGGAGTTTGGGCAGTCCTGCAAAAGCACCTCCTACCCCTGCAAACAGCCCCCTGCCACTGCAGCTCACCATACCGCGGGAAGAAACCCCACACCACCAAAAGAAAACCTTGCAAGGGGGGCAGGTTTCTTTTGTCAGCGGTGTGGCTCCTGGTGACAAACTCAGCTACACGTCGTGACACACACACAGTGGTCAAGAACCACTGCCTTTGGGAGTCAGCCACCAGGGGATGGCTCGGTCATAAGGACTGGAACAGCTCTTTTCTCATCCCAAGGAGGTCACTGCTTTTCCACACTCACAGCAACTTCCAAATGGATTTGCTTTAAAATGTTTAGAATGCCTGTCATCAGAAATTATGGCTGAAGAGTGGCTATAAAATACTGTTTCTTTGACAGCAGTGTCACAGGCAGACAGCTGAGTTTCCAGTAGCCAGGAGAAAATAGAGACCCTTAGTGTTGAAACTGCAGGGTGACCTAATCAGGCAGCAAAATTGAGGAGATTCATGCTCTGAAGTCACAAGAGACCCAACTTGGTGCTCAGCTTTCCTTCACTATAAGAGAATCAGGAACCACAGAATAGAGAGTTTCCAGAAACAAAGGGACCTCAAGGGTTCACCAGTGATGGAATAAAGCAGTTCAGATTAACTAAGAAACTCATGGTCTCTCTTTACACTATACATATCCTTATTTATTTGTGTGGCAGGAGTGCCCAGAAATCCTGAACAGGAACAGAGCCCCAGTGTGGTCAGCTCTGGACAAAAAAATATTTGAATAAGAGAGCTCTTCTTGCACTCAAATAAAATAGGGATTTTCTGTTCCTTTACACATCCTCAATATTGCAGGGTTGAGAGAGTTATGATCCAGAGCGGGTGGAGTGATAAGGAGCTGTTTCTTCAGTACAGTAGCTAGTTCATTCATTCTCCTTCACCTGGTGACCAACAAAGTGAGCCCTGAGTTAACAACTTCACAACTTCTTATCCAAAATCACGCTCTATGTGCTACTTCCCTAAAACCCCTTATCTGGTATCATAATAATTCTAACAGAAATATTCATGGTTACAGGAGCAATATAATTTTACCTCCCCCTGTTATTTACAGCTTTAGTTTATGGAGCACAGGTGCTTTTCTTTGAAACACATATAACAAAAATGACTACATGTTCCTTAGCAAGCAACTTGCAAAAAGAGGAGGAAAGAGGTGGTGATACGTCCTATCTCTGAGGTGTGAAAACCCAAGAAAGAACACTCTCTTGTACTATGTTCTTTGTTCAGGTGCTGAGGGGAGGCAGAAATATCTGCCCCTGCTCCAAGGCCAGGGAAACTGTGTAATCAGAGTAGGATTTCTACTAATTTCTTGTGCGTAGTACATGGCTTTTTAGCCCAAATCAGGCATCCAGAGGACAATTTGTGCCTAAAGCCTCTGCACAACCCTAATTTGGCCCAGTGTCAGCTTTCTTTGACCACTACACCTACATTTGACACTCTTAGCACAGAAGCTTTCACCCATTGCAGCTCTTGCCATCTGGAACCTGCCTATGCTGCTCAGCATCAACTTCCAAATATCATTGGCTAACACTTTTTCCTTTCTATACATCTGTCTCTGCTATACTATCGAACTCCATGTATATATATTCCTGACTTGGCTAGAATTATCAATTTAGGTGCTTGTGTGAGGCTGGTGACGTAAGTAATTGAACAACTCCCAACTATGTGTAGATTTCCCTTCACCTACAGGTAGGGAAGCAATACACTCCCATTTCACAGGTGGGGGACTGAGGTGCAGATAAATTGAATGACAGGAAACATGTATCAGAGTTGGGAACAGACCCAGAATGCCAGATACTAAATGTCCTAGATAGTTATCCTCAGTTAAAATAAACTTTTTAAAGAGACTTGCTATAGTGAAATGACTGGGCTCAACATGGGACTAACTGGGTGGAATTCTGTGGCCTGTGTTTCACAGAAGATCAGATCATCTGTTTGTCTCCTTTTGGTCTTAAACTCCATGACTCTCTTGAGTTCAAGCTGAGCGAGCCTGAAACACCAGACCAGCCTTCCACCTGACACTGAATGTGTGTTCCCATTTTCAAAAGCATTGTATGGAAGTTGAAATCACTTAGTCAACTTTCCCTGCCTGCCTTCCCACATTATTTCATGTTGCCATCAATAGACTGATAATGTCTTAATCTGCATACTCTCACAGTAGACGTCCCTTTGCAAGGCCATCCCCAGAGGACCACAAAGGTCCATCCTGGGCCAGTTTTGTTCAATATATTCATTAGTGATCTGGATGATGGGGCAAATTGCACCCTCAGCAAGTCTGCAGATGACACAAATCTGCAGAGAGTGGTAGATGTACTGGAGGGAAGAAATAAGATACAAAGTGACCTAGACAAATTGAAGGATTGGGTCAAAAGAAATCTGATGAGGTTCAACAAGGGCCATATCTATACTGCCATACTATGTTGATGCAGCATTACTCTTTTGAAGGCGTGGATTTACTTTTGGAAGAGAAAGCATTTCCAGGATTGATTGAGTGATTCTACACTGGTTTCTCAATCGATCCATCACGCACTGCTAAAGGCTGGGGATCTACTGGCTAGGCAGCAGTTCTGCAGGAAAGAAGCTGGGAATTACAGTGGACAATAAACTAAATGAGTCAGCAGCATGTTCTTGTTGCCAAGAAGGCAAACGGCATATTGGGCTGGATTAGTAGGATCATTGCCAGCAGATGGAGGGAAGTGATTATTTCCCTGTATTTGGCACTGGTGATGCCACAGGTGGAGTACTATGTCTAGTTTTGGGCCCCCTACTACATAAAGGTTGTGGAAAAATTGAAGAGCCTAGAGGAGGCCAACAAAAATTACAGGGGCTGGAGCACATGACTTATGAGAAGATCCTGAGGGAACGGTGCTTACTGAGTCTTCAGAAGAGAGAAGTGAGGGGGGATTTGATAACAGCCTTCAAGTACCTGAAGGTGGGGCCTAAAGGAGATGGAGGTAGCTTGTTCTTAGTTGTGGTAGATGACAGAACAAGGACCAATGGTCTCAAGTTGCACTGTAGGAAGTCTAAGTTGGATATTAGGAAAAGCGTGTTCAGTAGGAGGTCGGAGAAGCACTGGAATGGGGGGTGGGTGGAATTTCCATCCTTAGAGGTTGTTTAGGACGAGCTTGACAAAGCCCTGGCTGGGATGATTTAGCTGGGGTTGGTTCTGCTTTGAGCAAGGGGTTGGACTAGATGATTTCGTGAGATCCCTTTCAGTCCTCATCTTTTATCATTCTGTGCCCCTTCAGGCTATAACTATGGCACATGGAAAACGTGATCCTGCTTGGCACAAAGGATCTGCCAGTGCTATACCTCTAATGTAGGTTTTCACCGTTCACCTTTTCACAGAGAGGTGAGCGAGCATCCAGAAAAAGCTGAGTCTCTTAATAATTCTGTCATCATATGCAAGGTTCCTTTGCAGAATGAATCAGTTGTGTTCATAAAGCAACATGGCATAGAAGGACATTATAAAGGCCTGATCCAAAGAGAATGGGAAACTGTCCATTGACATCAATGGGTTTGGAGTGGGATCCATTGATATCATTGCTCGAACGACACATTGTTAAAGGTACATTGCCCAACTCATCTAGGTTGCTTCCCAGCAATTGGTATCTTTTAGTCTCCTCAAGCAGGATTCATGCTGATTGCCGTTCCTTCCCATTTACAAAGGTCCTGCTACAGAAATGTTCTTAAACAACGCTGATGCTCCCAGTTAATCCAGGGACCTTACACACATTTCTAACTATAAGCAGGTGAGTAGATCCATTGAAGTCAATGGGACCACTGGAGTGCTTAAAGTCAGGCATGTGCTGAAGTGCCTTGTTGAGCCATGGCTAAGCATTGAAGGAGTTTTGGGCAGTGTGGCCTAGTGGCCAGAGAGCTGCATGGGGAGTCTGAAGACTGGGCTTTATTCTTTCTTCTGGTACTGGCCTGCTGAGTGACCTTGGGCAACTCAATGCCAGTCTCTGCATCAGTTTTCTCATCTGCAGATTGGGGGCAATGATTTTAATCTTTTAATGTAGAGACTTTTGAGATTTTCTCATGAAAAATTATTATTATTATTATTATTATTATTATTATTATTATTATTATTATTATTATTATTAAATCTGATGCCTGGTATATTTCTTGGCTTGCTGAATTTCATTACCTTGAGTCTGTATTTCCTAGAAGTGGTTGGAGAAAAGGGTATTGAGAATTCTACAGATTTTTAGCAACAACAAAATCTTTACTTTGTTGTGTTTTTCTGTGGGTGGGGTGGGGCAAGAGGCAGCTAAAAAAAAAGTCTTTCAAATTAAAAATATTTGACCATTCCTAATAATTACAGATAATTCTTTCTTTCAATTTATATTTAAAAAGAAAAATAGTAGCAAACCCCGGCTCTGCAAAAGCTTGCAAAAAAAAAAAAAAAAAATACAGGGTCACATCCTTAACAGGCATAAGCCAGCATGACTTTACTGAAGGCAAAGGATCTAAACTGATTTACACTGGCTCATGGCATTTAAAGATCATCTAGACAACACTGACCAAGCAAAAAACAAACTATGATAGGCAAAACCCTCTCATCACTCACAATTCTTCCCTCCCATCCTCAGTTGATGAGTAAACTAGGAAGAAAAAAGAAAAAAATCCCTCAAAGCAATTGCTCATTACTGACTCTGCAGTTAATTTGAAATGCTCCTAAGCTTAAAAAGCCCAGTAAAGAGCACCTTTTGACAGGGATCAGTCATGAATTGAGACTTTTTTTTATAGCCACAAGCCAAAATAAGTAGGGAAAAACAAAAAGAAATTCACAGCTTGCAAAACTCAGTAATTGCCCTGCAAAGAAATTGAATAATACTGATTTGACACAAGAGCAAAGGATACGATAACAATTTATACATATTTTTTCACATGGGAGAAAAATGAAAAAATGAACTAATTCCATTTATATCTTAAAAAGAAGCTAATAAATTACCATTTCAAAGTGGGATTTGCAAACTCTATCACTTTGCACAGATTAACTTTGACTTTGATTTTCCCCCCTCCCCATTTCATTATTCCATCTTTTTGATGAGTTACAAAAAAAAAAAATCCACTCATGGGCAATAAGAGCTACTATAGCCCCTTTCACAAGAACTGGGAGTGTTTTAATTGCCAGTGCCCTGGCAATAGTCCAGCTCGAGTAACTGCAGTCTGTCCTGCCTAAAAGAAAACATCTCGTCTGTCTATACTTTCATTTGGAGATATTTTTCTGCAATTTTCCTCTTAAAAACTGTTTGATAGGGCTCTTAAAAAACTGCATGTTCCATCCTTAGATGTGGTTGCATTTCAGTAGCATGTGACTCGATTTCTATAGACTGCATCCAGTACATTATTTCATAGTGTATTCTTCATTTCTTCATGCTTATGCAAAATGATCTCTTATGACATGCTGTATCTGATGTACACTCTCACAGGGTGATTTGTGCATCTCTCAAGTTTTGCCCCCCGTAGTGTAAGTGTATACAGCAGTGGTTGCCAACCCTTTTGGCTTGAGGGGCACACATATTTTAAAACAGTCTGAGAACTCCCATCTCTCTGGCTGCAGAGGAATACTGAAGGTGTCCTGTAGCCTGTGACTCCACCTGGATCCTGAGCCAGGGACACAGACGATCAGTGCTCCTCTCATTTTGACTCCAGCAAGGACCTCAGCATTTATAGACCTAGGTGGGGTGCTTTGCCATGCTCCCTACTACACCCACCAGGAGGGGAGCACTGATCTTCTATCCTCTTGATTGCAGCAAGGATCCTTTTTGCCCCACAGTGATACACTCCATCTAGATCCTGAAGCACTGGCTTCCTTGTACAGCCAGCAGGAGGGAAGCCAAGGGACATTTTGAAAGGCCCTGCAGGTCACTTTTGGCCTCCAGACCACAGGATGGGAAGCACTGGTATATAGTGTAAGACTAAGTATGTCGAATTTGGTAATTTTGGACTGCTCATGACATACTGAACATAATTGTTAGGATAGCATGTTTTGTAAAAAAACAACAAGGAGTTGTATGGCACTTTAAGACTAACAGATTTATTTTTTGCATGAGCTTTCGTGGGATGTTTTGTCCTGTGTCATGCATGTGTAGAGATATGAAACTCTGCTATATCTTTCCCCCAAATGTGAGCCTCACATGGCTTGGATAGATGCAGACAAACACACAGGTGAGGGACTACGCCTCAAAGGGGCGAGCACGCAGGGACAATGGATTGGCCTGAGTGCCTTTGATTCAAATGGAAATAATCCTTCTAATTGCCAGACATAGCCAATCACCCATCAGTTCAAACTTAAATTGATATGTTAGGAAGGAGAGCAGACAAGACAGTGCCTGAACCATGGAGTCACACAGGGGAAAGGTGAAACAATCAAAAGATCAGATGAGTGTGTAATTGGTCTTAATCCTGTGTGCGATTTTGTCCCACCTGCACTAGTGGCTGGGTACCAGAACAGTTGTAGGAGTTTGCTACTGCTTCCAAGTTAAGAATCCTACTCCATTAACCTAAGCCTCAGAAACCTGTGATATTTGATGCAGAAAATTCAGCCAAACTCTCCACTTCCACCAGCTTTCCTAGGAGCTGCACATGCTAAGAACAAACCAGGGGCCCAATCCAACCCCTATTATTGCAATGATTTCCACAGACTTCACAGACACTAGGATCAAGCCTCTAATTCTTAGTCACATGTGTCGGGCAATGAGACACTCCTTGCTTTTTCAGGAGCCATGCCAGCAGGATTACATTCCTGCTTTGCCAATTTGGATAGGGATTATGGCCTGGAATTGATGTCACTATTTTCTTTCCCTCTAATTAAACAGAAAACTCAGCATGAGCGAGAGAAAGAGAAAATTAAGGGGAAACTGACTGGAAAAGCCAAGCGGTTGAAGTCTTTCAATTCAGTATTTAAAAGCTTTCCTGTGAGCCTGCTTCTCAGAGATATGACTGTTAAAGTAAATGGATTTTCCCTTCTTCCCAATTACAAAGTAGACAGAAGTCTGAGGGGAGGGATGCTGTATTAAAAAACTGCTGAAGCGCTATCAAAAGACTAAAAGCAGCCAGTGAAGGCAAAGGGAACCTCTTAGAGCAAATACATTTTGTAAATCCATGACTAATCCCTGTTGGGTGCTTATTGAGTTATTTTGCAGGTAAGGAACGGAGCAATACAACTGTTTTCACAGCCTAGTTGTGGTTTGTATATCATAGAGAAATGGCTCACTCTTCCTTGTGGGTAGTAGCCCTCCCCTCTTTCTTTTGGGAAATCTCACTAACAGTAAATCACTTATTTCCCCCTCCACAAAGATGATAATCAACAGAGAAAGCACCTTGTGAGTAGGTGAGGAATTAGTGGAGCAGATTAGATTAGGTGGGGGCTAGGGAAATTGGTAGCAGATTTCTGAGGCATTGATGAGACAGGGGTAGCACCAGTGGGCAGTTAAATTTCAGCAATGCTGGGACATGTTTCTGTGTTGCAAAATGAAGAAGGGGAGGTTGCCTGCTGTGGACAGAACAGACATGGGTGGAGGGGTGTTGAGGGGAATTATGCCAGGATAAATATGAAATGCTTATTAATTGGTTGGCTCTGATTCAGCAGCTCAGATCATTTACTCTGCTTTGCACTAATGGCAGGGCACATGGACACCATTTTAAATGGAGGGGGACAACTTTAACTATAATTCCAGGGCTACCTAGGCACCGAAAAATTCTAATTTTTTTGCAGATAACTTAGAAATTCACTGACAACAAGAGCACCATAACTAATCCCTACATAAAGAAAGAAAATGAAATAAATATTTGACTCACCCACTTCTAAAGGTGATCTGTTGCATAACCTAAGTCAGTGGTTTTCAAACTTTTCTTCTTGGAATCCAGTTGAAAGAAGTAATTTAAGCTCACAATCCAACAATTACATCTTTCAGCAATGCATTTCACTCTTTCAGTGGCAGAAACAGTGAATGCTGTGAGCCAGTTCCTGAAGGTCTGAGACCCAGAATTAGGCACTGACCCGTAGTTTGAAAACCGCTGACTTTAAGGAACCCTGCTTACGATCAAAATGTTAATGTATAGCAGTGGTATCTCTAGTGCGGGGGTCAGGGAGCATGTGCTCTGAGTCCCAGCAGCGGTGGCAGCCTGATCTGGTCCCATCCCTGACTGGGGATCTGGGGCTAGGCTGCCAGCTGGTGATGGCACAAGCCCAATCTGGGCCCTTTCCAGGTCCGGTTCGGGCCCAGATGCCAAATCAGGCCCAGGGAGAGAGGCTCGGGCCCTTTTCCGAGGCAGTATCACTCCTGATGTATAGGTTTACTTTCTTACAAACTCTTCAATACAACAATTGAAACAACTGCAGAAAAATCTAGATTTTTTTCTATCATTTATGCTACTTTCTTTTTCCAGGTCTCCATGCTTGGAATAGATCATTTCACTTTTGAAAGCATCCTACTAGGGCAAGGCCCTGTGAGTTTAAACGAGACCTGCTTGCAGCTCCAGGGGCATTATCATATTACTACCAATAGACTAGAAACTGACTTTAAACAGGAATGGAGCTGGCAGTTTCAAATCAGTCTAAGTGTTGCCAACTCGAATAATAAAAAAAACCATGAGTTAAGCTCATGAAAAATAAGATTATCTTAAAAACAGTGAGACTATGTAAAGATAACAGATTTGGCAAACCTTTTTTTTTCCTGCTTTTTGGCCCTTAGGGGTCACATTTTGAAGACTTTTCCTCAGCCATGAAGAATAAGAACTTACTTTTCCTTTAAGAATGCAGGCTGAAATCATCACATCTCCTCCACTTGTCTCAAGGAGCTGGGGCTTTAAGGAAAATAATAATTATGCTTCATGCATTTGATAAAGTGGATTGCAGCTCATGAGACTTTATGCCTGAAGACATTTTTTAGTCTTTAAGGTGCCACAGGACTCTCGTTTTTGCTGTACATGGACTAGCACAGCTACCCCTCTGGAAATAATTATCTTGTGGCTTATGACAAAATCACCAGCAGGGCCAGATCAATGCTGGGGCTATAGCGGTTGCAACCCCAGACCCCAGTCCAAAGGGGGACCCAGGAGTGCAGCCTCCCAACAACCTGTCTTGATCCAGCCCTGCTGCCCCACTCAAACCAGGACTGCAGTGGCAGGGCCCGGGGAGTGTTGGGGGGCCCTGGGGCTAGAGGATGGGTTCCACGGGGCTCCTGCCCCATCCCCGGGCTAGCTGGTCTGCCCCAAGGAGGAGGGTGGTTGGTGTACGTCCACTGCGCTCTGAGGGTGGCGCTGCCCCATGTCCAGCTGTCCCTGTCCCCAGGGGCAGACCAGGTAGTTACTTCCCAGAAGGCTCTGAAATACAACCCGGAGTTGCAGTGCTTACAGGAGTGTGTTTGAAACAAAACATCAAGAAAATTTCACACTTTAAAGTTGAGGGGAATAAAAAAAAGAGAAAGTTTTCTGAAGTACATGCGGGCCATTGCCATCAGGAAATGAAAATAAAGAGGCACATGAGCTCTTTGCAGCTCTTCTTCTTGGGGGAAAAAAAAAGTTGGTCAAATCTTCCAGTCCTTAATAAGTTAAAACATCTACTGCCATCAATAGACCCATTCACAGACAGCTGACATCCCCCTCTTTTCAGAAGGTACCTTTGGCTCAGAGAGCTTGGTTGTATTTCTTCCGAGTCTCCTGCATTCTCCTTTCAATCAGCTCACAAATGGATTCCTCTCTACAGGCCCATGCAGATAACTTAGAATCGCTAACAGCCACAGTTGGTAAGCAGCTCCTTCCACGCCTTGCTGTGCTGCAAAGGCCCAGACTGATCATTAATGCACATTTCATCCATCAGCTAATTGGCTTCCCCCATGCCATCCTGGCTCCAACATCAGAGTCTAAAAAACAGACTTCAGATAACAATCCTTCATGGGCATGAAGGAAATAATGCCTTCTAGACAGGGCCATCCCTAAGACAGGGCAACTGCCGCCCCCCCAATGCCAGAGACTGTGCGAACTGGACAAACGGGCATCCCAGTTCAGCGCTGCCAGTCCAAGCCCCCCACCCCTCCCCGGCACGTGCGCTGCTTTTGGCTCTGTGCCGGAGCAGCGAGGAGGGGGCAGGAGGCTGTGCAGAGCCAGTATCACTACCTCCTTGCCCCAGCCTCTCTGCCTCCCTCCATCTCCCCACTGCTCCGGCACAGAGCCGAGAGCAGCGTACGTGCCAGGGAGGGGCGGGGGGCTGGACTGGCAGCGCTGAACTGGGCTGCTCTTTTGGCCAGCTCACCCGGTCCCCGGCATGGGATGGCCAGTGTGGGAGCCTGCCCCTCCCCTGGGCCAGCCGCCCCCCTCCAGTGCCAGGGGGTGCAGTGGGGGGGCCCTGCAGAAGGTGATTTGCCAGGGCCCCACACCCCTCCAGGGATGGCCCTGCTTCTGGATCATGCATTTGATATGCTTCGTCTTCTCTAGCAGATAGTGATCTCTGAATGTGCAAAGTGATGTGTTCATCTCAGTTTTGCTGTGCTTGTGCAACTGTGTGCACACACACCTGGCAAAGGCAGCCTAGAAACCAAAAATAAACGGAGAATGATGGTTGGCAAGTCTTATGTCCTTCTTATGAGCAAGCATGGCGGAATATAGACAAGTCTTTGCTGAAGTCAGCAAATTTGGTGCTGACGATTCAATGTTTCTGGTTCAACTGAGTGGTCAGTCAAGACCTGCACAATACACCTGGAGTCCAAGGCAGTAACTCCACCCCATAAGAAGAGTAGCGCTGAGTCGAAGGAACAGCATTCCCCTTCGTCTCTGCACAGTACAGCCAGGGAGGTGAGTGCGTGTTTGCAGAGGCGGCCTTAGGTAATTGGGGGCCCTAGGTGAAGGCCTTTATGGGGTCCTCTTATAGGCCCCTAGTGCCACCGTAATCCCCCCCCAGCCCCAACTCTTCAGAGTGGCCACTTCAGGGGGCCCCACTTCCAGCAAACTGCAGCTTCACAGTGGCTGTTGTCCTCCCTCCCCTTGGGGAGGCGTGGCTGGCTGGGTGTATGGGGGGAGCGCTGCTCTGCCCCACTGCAGCAACGCCAGTTGGGTGGGCAAGCATGCGGCTTCTGGCCCTGGCAGTCCGCGGCCCCCCGCGCCCATACCACCTCACCAGCACAAGGGTAAGTGAAGCAGGCAGCTGCAACGGGGCCCCCTTAATGCTTGGGGCCCTAGGTGGCCACGTGCTTCATTTACCCCAAAAGCCACCTCTGTGTGTTAGAAAGTTGAATGGAGATTCACAAATTATTTCATATAACTTGTACTTCTCCCTTTGATTACTGCTGAATTCTGCAGCCAGTGTAGACCCAGCCTAAGTAAGCAATGCAGGAAACAAGCCTGACTGCACATCAGAAAGAAATAGTGTATCTGTCCTGAGAGTCCACTGAAATATACTGTAATACACTTCTACATCCTTTCCTATTAATTATATCATGTTACTTTGAGGGAGTGTCCACTAGTGGTTAAAGCAGGGGACAGCATCTGAATTCCTGGATTAAATTCTGAGCTCCAAAAGGGACTGGATTTAGCAGGGAGTTACAAGGCTGGACATAAGTGTGCTCTAGGTCAGTGGTCTCCAACCTTTCACCAGTAGATGGCACAACACTCATGGGTTTCCAGAGCAACTGCCCTTCAGACGTAGATCATGATATATTGATGGGGACCACTGCTGTAAGTGGTTCTGCTACTGCATCCCTAGAGTGACTGTAAAGAAGTCATGTAGGAACCCGACATTCTGAAGTTTGCATGTGTAGTAGAGTGTAAAATCATAACAATTGCACACACAAATGGCCAGTGCTGTGGCTAACCATCATAGCTCTAAAGATTTGCTGCACAGTTGCTCACGCAGTTCTGAAAATCCACTAGGAATTTTGTTGGGCTGCATAAGCTGTAATCTCCATCAGTAAAATGTGGAAAATATCTATTTCAGAAGAGTACAGGGAAAATCATTGTTTGTAAAGTAGTCAGACACACTCAGGGCAGTCTATACTGCCTGCCATTTTTAGCTGCAGTTGAAGTGAGATACACAAGTTACATAAAATAACTTGTGTACTGTAGTTTGAATGCCTAACTCTTGGCTTGTCCATTGTGCTCAGTCGAAGGGAGGGGGTCTCTCTTTGACTCATCGTTACCCAGCTGCTGGGGTGGTGGTCCAGGATTGAACTTCTCAATTGGCTGAACAGTTCTTCACAGACCCAAGTAGTCGATCAGTTAGTTCAGACTGACAGTGGTGAAATTTAATGTCCTAAATCCATAATTAGTCATCTTAGTTAAACTGGCATGATTTTTAGAAGTGCTGAGCACCCCAGAGATGGCTTCAGAAATCAGCCTTCAGCATTTTTAAAAATCAGGACTTCTGAATCTAAGTTGAGGCATGTAGGTTTAAAAATATAGGACACAAGGTACTGAGTAAAAAACATTATTGTTTCCAAAGTTTCCATCACACCAATTTTTACGTTATTTTCCTGGATGCAGTCTTCTTTTCAGCTGTCCCTTATTCAAGCTTGTACATGCCTCCTTCCAGTGAGTCGTGTGTCTGAAATGACTTTGGGACATTCAGGGAGGAACAGAATTTAAAAATAAACTTTGTTATATTCTTCAGGAAGGAATTCCAGGCTGTGGACTCCTTTCTGGACAATAAAGATTTAATTATCACTTGCTATCCCTTTCTTAGCATCTCAGAGGCTGTAACAGGCGCCAGATTTTTACCTCTCTCTCATCCCTTTTTCAGGATAATTTTAGAAATCAGCTTAGGTATTGAAGCCATCGGAAATCCAAAGACTTTACTTTGAGCTGGGCCTGCCTAAAGTACCATTCTATTTCAAGAAAAAGGCTGTATGTTACATTTTAAATTTGGAGAATGCTATTTTTCTACTTCCTGACGGCTTAAATTCCCCCCCTTCCCCAACCCAAGTCCTATTTTAAATCCTATTCACAAAGGATTTATCACTGAAGACTGAAAGTATTGTGCGGCAATCTGGGAAGAAGAAAGCCATGGATTCTAAGGCCAAAAGGGAACATTGGGTATGTCTACACTTAAAGCTGAATTCAAATTGATTGCCATCAATTCAAATTCTATTAAGTGCATGGACACACTGGCTTTCCTCAATTCGAATTGAGGAACTTCTCAGTTCAAGTTGATGAAAGCTGACTTCGAATTGGTCAAACCTCATTTGACTTCGAACTCAGGGTCAATCAAACTGAGTAATTCAAATTGACACAGTGTTGCCATGTCCATTCGAATTCACTGTTAGTTTGAATTAGCCACAGCTTGATCTTTCCCTATACAATATCACCCCCTGCTGAATTCGAATTAGCAAGTCCTGTTCATGGACATGCCAATTTGAATTGGATTTTCTAGTGTGGCCATGTCAATTCGAATTGACTGAATTTGAACTAATAATTATTAGTTCGAATTGACTAATTCGAATTCAGTAATTCAAACTGAAACTCTAAGTGTAGACATAGCCATTATGATCATAGAAGACTGACCTCGTGTAACCACAGACCATAGAGCCTAGGGACAAGGGAGATGTCTGAGGCTATGTCTAGATGGCACTTTTATTTCAAAATAACACTCGTTATTTCGAAATAAAAGAAATTAGGTCTACATGACGTTTTCTTATTTTGAAAGGACGGATCCTGTCCTTTCAAAATAAGAATCATCATTTCGAAAAAGTAAAACCTGCCCCCCCCCCCCGAAACAGCCAATATTTCGGAATGGGTATTTTGAAATAAAGCTGTTTAGACCTGTTCTTTTGAAACAACACTGTGTAGACCTGTTGTTTCAAAAGAGCTGTTTCAAAAGAATAGGTCCAAACGGCTTTATTTTGAAATATCCCTTCCTAAATAACAGCCCTTTGGATTGCAGGCTTTCCCTTAATTTGAATTAACATTTTGTTAATTCGCATTAACTTATTTCAAAATAAAAATTTTATTTCAAAATAACTCATTTTGAAATCCTTATTTCGAAATAACAATGCATGTGTAGACATAGCCTGGGAGTCAGGAGTAGTTAACAGTGATCTCTGCACTGCCACAGACTTGCCTAGTTACCTTAGCCAAGTTTCTTAACCTTACTCATCCACATTTGCACAAGTGATACAAAAATGCATTTTTGCTTCTCAAAAGAGGATAGCAGAAGATTTAGGTTACATTTGATAAAAGAGTGATTGTACTTAACACAACAATTATTCTATATCATATAGTGAACCTCTTGGTAATTATAGGTCCCGGGATGCATAACCACAGTATAATGTCACTGTTACTACAGTTTGCAGAAGGGTAGCTATGTTAGTTTATTTTAGCAAAACTGAAAAAGGGTACTGTGACACTTTTAAAGACCAACAAATTCATTTTATCATAAACTTGCATGGGCATAATCCCACTTTATCAGATGCATGAAATGGAAAATGTGGCATATTATCTGTAAACATACGTATAGGGAAGGGTGGGTCATAAGGTCCATTCAGACAGTTCCAGAAGGGTAGACTACTAGCCTATCACAGCAAAGTAAACAAGATATTTTGATTCAAACAGTGTGGAAGGGAGAAGCAAAAGCTAAGGCGGCTAAAAAAGAAGAGATTACCTTTTGCAATGAGTTAGCCATTTGAGATCTCTATTCAAACCCAATGTGAAGGTGTCTAGTTTGCATATGAATTACAGGGCAGGCCCAGGAAGGAAAACAACAGAACAACACTGGTCATCACCTACAGCCCCCAAGTCAGGTCTCTCCAGCATATCATCAAGGATCTACAACCTACCCTGGAGGACAATCCCTCATTCTCTCAACCTTCGGAGGCAAGCCAGTCCTTGATTACAGATGATCCCCCCAACCCCAAATAAATACTCACCAGCAATTACACCTCATACAACAGGAACACTAGGCTAGATACTTATCCCTGAAACAAACCCAGTGCTAGCTCTGCCACGTAGCCATTCTAGTAACACCATCATGGGATCTAACCAAACCAGCCACGCCATTAGGGGCCCATTCACCTGCACATCTACCAATGTGATATATGCCATCATGTGCCAACAATGCCTCTCTGCTATATGCATTGGTCAAACTGGACTGTTCCCGCGCAAAAGAATAAATGGACACAAATCAAACAGGAACATTCAAAAACCAGTAGCAGAACATTTCAGCCTACTCAGGTATTATGGAAAGAACATGCTAGTTACAGCACTTCAGGTTAAAAAAAAAAACCCTTCAAAAACAGATTACAACGTGACACTGCAGAGCTGGAATTCAAATACAATCCAGAGACTTTCACACTGGGATTGAGTAGAGATCTAGAATGGTTAACACATTACAAAATGTGATTTCCCCTTTATTAACCTTCTCAGTTCTTGCTTCCCTCTTCCACGCTGAATCAAAACAGCTTGTTTACTTTGTTGAGATAGGCGAGCAGACCATCCCTATGGATCTGCTTGAATTGATCTTGTGAGCCACCCTTTTCTACATCCGTATATTCAGCTAACATGCTACATTTTACATTTCATGCTTCTGATGAAGTGGCATTGTGCCCACAAAAGCTTAAGGGGTAAATAAATTGGTTGGTCTTAAAAAGTGCTAGAGGACTCCTTTTTTGTATTACTACAATGGCATTAATATAGTTGAACTCCAAAAATGTGTGGATAAAAAATAACACACGGGAGGGAAAAGTAATTCAATCATGCAGTTAACCTTCTGGGACAAACATATCCTATATTTAGGTTGCTTAATTACGCTATTATTAGAAATTCTTCTAACTGTCTTAGAAAAGCCTAAGCTCTCCATATTTGCAGAAGAATCTTGAAATTTGTTCAGAGTATAGTCTTGCGCCTCTTGCTGATACCATGAAAATCTGTTCAGACTTGTTCAAGTAGTCATCTCTTGAAAAAATTTTTTTTTCTTTCCAAGTTTTGATCAGTAGAGCTTGCGGGAGGCCAACTTTTAAAATTCTGGATCATGTTGTCAACATTGGTTGTGCTCCCTGACCTCTTGCTCTAACATGGTCCTCAGAACTGAACCTTTGGCTGGGATGCAGACAAAACAAATCCTCTTCATTAACAGCATCATCATAATCTCCCCTACAAACATGGCATTTGGCCTATGTAAAAATATATTCACCTGGAACCCAGGAGACCATAAACCCTAAAGTTGCTTCTTGTCTTGACTGGTAGAGATAATAATCCCTTGCCCTCACAACTTAGAAAAACCTTGTACTGTGCTGAAAGGTAACAAAGTATGAGTAGAGCCCTTTTTCCTCCCATTCAGAACTGAGTCTGCCACTGTTGCTGAGGCAGAACCCCCAAATCCATGTGCTTCTCAATTCTGACTATATAAGGGGCTGCTTATGAAGGAAATTCTGCTCTTGAATACCTGTTTTTGTCAAACCACAAACAGCACCCCCCTCCCCTCAGTCGCTTTAGACACCTGTTATAACCACTAAGTAACTTGCTAGCCAGTCTGTCAGTTAAACCACAAGTTTCCGTGAACAAGCTAGGTGTGAAGACCCCACAGGAGAAGTACGCAGGCTTAATGAGCTTATGAATATGTACTTGCACACCCAGGGGAGGCATAATTATTGCTTTGTGCAACATGCAATGTATGTAACGGGGGGGGGGACATGTTAAGGAGAACATGAAGTAGGCGGAACGGAAAGTCTGTACCTCCTGACTACCCTAGCCAATGGGGAAGGGAGAGGGAACCCTGCGGCCGGTGTTAGGGAATAAAAGGGCTGCTATGCTGAACACTAGACGAGTTCGCTGAGTGGCTCCCCCACTCTGCGTGCTCCCTTTATTCGAATAAAGCTGCTTATAAACAGGCCTCCTCTGCCTCTGTGGATTTTATCACCTCAAGGAACCTCAGGTCCCATTCGCTACACTTATGAATATGGAAACCCACAGTTTTCATGAACTCTGGACCCTCTGTTAAAGTCTGGTCTTCAGAATACAATAAACTATTTTTATCACTTAGCATAGTTTATCTTTTACCTCAAGTGCTAGAGACTGGTGCCATAATGATAAACATCCAGGGTTCAAATCCTCAAAACAAGAAGGCTAGTGGGAGCAGATCATTTAATTAAAAATGTTTTTTTTATTAAAAAGCCCACAAATGTACAAGAGAGAAAATGAACAGGAAGAAACAAACAGCAGGGAGGTGTCCTGTTTATGAATAAAGACAAAGGATTGGTGTTCTAAATCTTAGCGGGCAAAGAGAGACACTGAATTCTTCAGCAATGTGCTAAACTCACAGGGTATGTCTATGCTGAAAAGCTTTTTCGGGGTAAGGGGGCTTATCCCCCAAAAAAACTTTTTTGTGTCCAGGGAGCCGTTTTGCTTTTTCAAAATAGGGGCTCCGGTATTTTGAAATAGCGAACTGCTATTTTGATACTGGTAAACCTGGTTATATTTTGAAGAAGAAGCTATTTCAAGATCCCCAAATCAAAATAGCACTATCTTGGACATGGAAATATGGTTAGTTTGATTTATCAGGGCTTCCTGTGACCTTGCCCTGGGACAGACCTTCCTCCCAGGTTTCCAGGCACAGGAAGAGCAGGATTCCCTGCGTCCTGGCCTGATCTTCCTGGAACTGGCCAACCCAGCATAGACAGCCATGTCAGAGCAGGCAAGCCAGTGGCGACAGAAGGCTCCCTCCTGGACCCACCAGGAGATCCTGGACCTCCTGGCTGTCTGGGGCGAGGAAGACACCCAGAGCTCCCTGATGGCATGCCACCGCAATAGGGAGGTGTATGCTGGCATGTCCAGGGACCTGGCAACAAGGGGCCACCACAGGGACACGGAGCAGGTCAGGACGAAGGTGAAAGAGCTCCAACAGGCCTACCAGTAGGTGATGGAGGGGAAGGAGCAAACCAGCACTGAGCCCACCAGCAGCTGCCGGTACTACCGGGGAGCTCCACTCCACCCCACCCTGGCCCAGGAGCCCAGCGCCCTCCCTGCAGCTGTGGTGGACTCTGGAGAGCCAGCATCCCTGGAGGAGGAGACGTCCAGCAAATCAGGGCAGCAGGCCACCCGGCCAGCCCTCTACCCAGCTGGCTGGAGGCACCAGAGAGCTCCCTAACCTCCAATGTTCCCAACACCCCCAGGTGTCAGCCATGTACAATGCTAGTGAGCGACCCTACTCCTGCTCCCTACACCTCCCCGCAACCCCACACCTCATGTCAAGCTCTGGGGAGAGTACTGGCAGGCTGTGTCCATGCCAGGTGGAGACATAGCCGGGCACGGTGGTGCTGTGTGCAGAGCTAGGCTGTCAGGCCAGGCAGCATGGCACAGACCCCGCTGGCATGTGGCCTCCAAAGAAGGCTGCAGAGCACGGCTGCTTTTTGGCTGCCACCATGGGCACCGTGCCTGACCTGTGGGTGGGTGGGGAGACAGCACAGCACAGAACTGGGTACAGTGGGATGCCAACCCCAAGAAAAGGGGCAAGGAAGCACAGGGATGGTGGGGGAACAGGAACATCCTCAAGCCAGTGGAGCCCACAGATCAAGAGGCACCTATGTTTTCTGTTTCTCTCCAAAGCCAGCCCGATCACTGATGCCTGCCAGCCCTTCCAGAGTGACACCGGGCCAGAGGCAGCGGAGGAGGAGAAGGGCACTGTGCTCCTGAGCAGAGCAATTCGAGGACCTCATGCAGTTTGCTGGGTGCGTGGATGACTGCATGGAGTGCAGGCTGGAGTGGGAGTTCACCAGCCGCAGGGTGGAGCAGGGTCTCTGGGAAGTCCAGAACAGGCTGCTGAAGACAATGACGGAGCTCCTTCGGGAGCAAAACCAGAGTCTCCAGCACCTGGAGCAACATCAATGCTCCCCACTCTGCCCTGCCCTCCGGTCCACCCCAATCCCTCTGCAGCACTCTTCCTGGACTTGGGGTGGCCACCTGCATGCCCAGGATCCACCAGCTCCTGGCCAATACCCGTGGCCTCAGTCCTCCACCCCCACCACTACCACAGAAGGCCCCTCCCCAAACCCTCCCTTCCCCCAAAGACTTCTCCCACCTCCCCTCAAAGCCACCCTTACCCCACCAGCACCCTTTGTAAATAAAATCCTTGAAAAAATCTCAGAGTTCAAGTTGTTTTTTATGGGTGTGGGTTAGTGGGGGAGATGGGTGGGTGGTGGTGGGAAAGGGTGGCTTCAGACAGGTGCTGGTGGGGAGGTCCTGGTGTAGGAGTGTGGTGTGAAGCCCACCCCTCAGTCCTCCTCTCGCAGAAGGTGCATGACCAGCGCGTCCCTGATGGTCTGGACCTGCCAGTGGGCCTGCTGTGTGCAGTGCAAGGTGTCCTGGGGCTGTTCATAGTCCCTGGCAAGCTGCTGTGCCTTGGTTTCCCAGACTTGAGGGATCCTTTCCCTGTGCAGTTCACATAGATTGTGCAGGCAACAGCAAGCACTGACAACCTGTGGGATGTTGTGCTCACCGAGCTGCAGGCAGGTCAGGATGGCCCTCCAGTGGGCTTTGAGATGGCCAAAGGCTCGTATGACCTCTGAGCAACAGTGGTGCAGCCTCTGGTTAAAAGGTCCCTGGTGACATCCATGTGCCCTGTCTAGGGCTTCATGAGCCAAGGCATCAGTTCATAGACTGCACCCCCCAGGATCATGATGGGGAATTGGATGTCCCCGAGGATGATGTTGTGCTCAGATAACAGAGTGCCTGCCTTCATCCACCTGTACAGGGAGGAGTTTTGCAGAATGAAACCATCGTGCACCCCCCCCCCCAACCAGCCCACATAGATGTCCTGCAAGATGTCACAGTGATCAACTAGGGCCTGCGGGATGATGCAACTGTAGCCCTTCCTGTTAATGTAGTTCCGGGCCCGGTGGTCTAGGGCCCGGATAGGGATGTGGGTCACATCCAGGATCTCCACAGAGATGGGGAACCTGAGTCTGTCGAGCCCATCCAAGGGTTCCTGGAGTGATGAGGCAGGTTAGCAGGACCTGGCTGAGTGCCTGGCACACATCCATGAGGCCAGCCCCACCGTGGACTTCCCAATCCAAAACTGCTGGCAATGGAGTGGTAGGAATCTGGGGTTGCCAGTTTCCAGAGTGCAATGGCCACTTGCTTCTCGATGGGCAGAGCACGTCACAGCTGGTTGTCCATTCTCTGCAGAACTGAGGTGAGCTCGCGGACCAACACAAGGAAGGTCCCGCTCCTCATCGCTTGGTGCTGGCCTCACATACCCACAGGTGATGAGGCACAGAGTGCAGCGTAGTGAGAATGGTGGTCCCGTGGTGTAGAAGGATGGGGTGCAGGGCGCCCAGTACCCTTGCAGGCTGTGTGTGCCAAGGACATCTGCCCCACAGTGGAAGCAGCCTTCCCAGATTGTCCCAGGTCTCCCACAGGTATTTGAGAAACCCCTGGTGTGGAGTCTGGGCCACGAGCTGCTCACTCTCCATATTGCCAGGCACACTGGAAAAAGAGCTGACTTACCGTCTCTTTTAAGGGGCTGGCCAGGGGAGAGGAGAGCTTCACCCATGTCAGGATGCCACACTTCCCACAATGCACCCCTCCCAGGTTGATCCAGCTTCCATTTTGATATAGAGAGCCAAGTGTGGACTCTATTTTGAGTTTGTTATGCCATCTTTATTTTGAAATAGTGGTCCCATGAAGACACGCTATTTTGAAATAGTTATTTTGATTTAAAATCGATATAGCTGTTTCAAAATAGCTTTTTTGAGATAAAAATGGCAGTGCAGACATAGCCACAGTGTGTGTGTGTCTCACGAAAGGAGGGTCACAGCAGACTGTCTGTAAAGCGTTGCAAGGATTTTGAGTGAGTAATCCTCTACAAGCCATGAGGGTATCTTGTTAATTAAGTCTAGTTTCTAGATTTTCTAGATGAAGAATATAAGAAAGACCATTCTGGGTTAGACCAGCAGTCCATCCAGCTTAATAGTTTGCCTTCTGACAATGGCTAATGGCAGAGGTTTCAGGAAGGATGAATAGAAAACGTTAATTATTGAGTGATCTAGCCCTCATCCAGCACTCAAACAATGTATGTTATGATTGCATTTTATATGCAACTCTTTGTCTCCACTATTTGAAGTTGCTACTACTTGTCTCTCTATGATTTGTTAAATAAAACTATAGTTGATTTCATTATAAACAAATCTAAGTATTGTGTGGTCAGTGGAGTGGTGATTTGAGATGAAAATTGTGTTTAGTGTTTCTTTGGATGCAGCGAATTTGTAAATACTGTGAATGTCCAGTAGACCATGGTCAATGGCATTGTGAACTGACCCCATGGCAGGCACAGTGAAGGATCCCTGACACTATCAGGTGTTAGAGACATTCCTCACAACCCTGGGAAGCCTCACAATTGTAGAATTGTAATTCCAGCAAAAATTTGAATCAGAATTGCCAGAAAAAATGTTTCAGTATTGTCTACTTTCATTTTGGTAAGGTAAAAACATTGTTTTGATAATGTCAAAGCAATATTCCATAATCTATGACAGTTAAAATTAAATTATTCTGAAAGCAAAACATCAATTTATTGAACTAAAAAAAGTCCAGCATTCTCAGAAGTAACTGAGATTCATTGTGATGTTTTCCCATAAAAAATCATCTAAATACACATGCTCCCATTAGACATTTTGATTTCGACACAGCTACATTTTTAATGGAAAACATATATATGAAAGGTTGTTTTGACTGGCTCTACCTTTGATTATTCTAAAATAGCAGAGAATTTTAGAAAGGACATTTTCTTTTCTTCCTGCCTTGGTGATGGCTTATCTGTACCATTTCACCACTGATGGAATCAACAGAAATGTCAGATGTCCAAAGTCAGGGACGACCAGCAGAAATGTACTGAGGTTCATCTTTTCCTGCTTATAAAAAGAACCTACTAAAAAGTTTTTATTTCTTTAAAAATCCTTTCTGCTATAGCTCTGAATATTCTTGTGATCCATATAATCTGGTTTTGAATTCTTCCATGCATTTGTTCTCAGTGATATCTTGTGGCAATGAGTTAGTTGCACAGCAAAATTTCATGTTGTGTGGAAGTACGCTTTTTTAGCTTTGAATTTGTCACCCTCCAGTTTCCTTGACTGTCCCTTTGTTCTTGTATTAGAAAACAAGCCGATTAGAAGTGATTGAAGAGACTAACCTATCTTTTATTAAATATCCACATTAAGAAAACCTCCCCAATAATTGTCTCTGCTCTGTTTTATCTCAACTCCTAATATTCTGTTGGACCTGAATCCAGGGGTTCCTTTGCTAGAATTGGTAACCCCTATCTGTGTATTCTTCTTCTTAGAGTTCACGTCTCTGTGTGCTGCTCTTCATATCAAACTCAGGCCACTTGAGGCAAAAATGATTACTGGCCTGAGGAGTAATAATAGTAAAATAACAGAAGACAGAATCAGCCCTTGAGTACTGACAATAACTGATAAAAAAACAAAACAAAACACATACACATAGAAAAAATAACACCTCCCTGACACATCACTGCAGTATTCCACTATAAATAATAAAATCCATTTCAATAAAACCTGGCAGACATTTAAGAGAGACATCAGTGTTCAGAGATTAAATCTGATCTCTACAATCAAACCCACAGAAAGAATTTTATACCCTGCTTTCAAACTCCATGTTGAAAACTACAAGGAAGGTAGAGTCTATGTTAATTTTCCTTTAGGAAAACAAACCAAACCAAACCTTTATGCTTTTCAAAAAATATTATCAAAATGGTTGTAAACCTTGATATTCCATTTACTGCAAACTGAGATTTTTATACAATGAAAAAAAAATTAACAGTTGTTTTGGTTATTTGTAAAAGATAAGATAAAAAAGATTTCATATTGTCAAAATTTTTATATCTGCATGGAAATTCCCCTCCCCAATGTAGGGGGGAGTTGGGAGGAGGGGTATTTTTAGGGCTTTTTTTGTCAGGAGGGGAAACAATCCTTTTTGTTCTTTTTTTTTTTTCTTTTTCTTCCTCTTTCTTCTTTCCCTTTTTTTTTTGACCAGCTCCTGATTAGTGAGTCCCTACTAATAACGAACAAAGTTGAAAAATTTGAGATTTGTTGACACACAATATATTCAACAGAAAAAAAGGTAAAATTTGTCAATTACATTGCATATAGTCAATTACAATAGTAATTGACATGTACAAGTAGATCTCAATGTTCTTTACAAAGGTCAGTATCATCACTCCCATTTTATAGATGAGTAAATGCCACACATAGAACCAAGGTCTCTTCAGTGCTAGGCTCATGTGGCTAGGTCTACACCACAAAAACTAAGTCAACTTTATTAAGTCAACTTAATGAGTCCACACTTCTTTTAAGTTGACTTAACAAAGATCTTGATTTATTCATGCAATTGTGAACTTTGCAGATCTCACAGGCTGAGCAGGGTCAGGGCTGATTACTAATTGTGATGGAGACCTCCAAGTAAAGCCCTGATTATGGACAGAAGGGGTTGACGAACACCTAGACCATATACAGATATCACTTTGTAGGGGTCCGGTCACACTTCAGAATGCATGAAGTAGTTTTTTTTTTTTTCATTTCTTACCACTACAGACTGGAGTTAAGTGAACAGGCACACAATGTTTCACATAAGCTCATGGTGTGCTACAGATGCACATCTGGACTATTTTGTTTTCCGTGTACATTTTTGCCTTTATACACTTGTTTTCAGTACAGTTTACTGGAAATTTTCAGTTTGCTAAAATCTTAATTTGATAATCACAGTATTTTTGAGAAGCTAAAAATAAATAAAATAAAAATACAAAGGACATCTAGTTTTAACCCTTCTAATCGTAAGTTTTGCCTTTTTTATGAGCCTAGTTTTCTTTTTCCAATCATCTTTGTTCAAAGATGCCATCACTGAAGTATCATGCCTCTGACTGCTCCATGGGACTAGCTTCCATAATCCATTTGATCCATCATGGAAACTAATGGTGTCCCAAGTTGACCAAGTGAAATTCATTGTAATACAATGTGACACACTGTAAACAGCATATTCATCAGGGGCGTCACTGCCCCAGGGAGGGACCTGGGGCACGGGTAAAGGCTTCACCCCTGACCCACAGGCCCCACCCCCAGCCCACAGGCCCCGCCCGCTGGCTGGGGGACAGAGCCGGAAGCCACCGCGCCGTTGCGGGCAGCCAGGCCCCAAATCCCTGGCTGGGGTCAGGGCCACTGCTGCCACGGGTGGCCGGGACCCGGATCTCCGGCCCAATTGGACCGGAGACCGGGACAGGGGTGACTCTGCCAGATCCGGGGCACCTGAGCTGGGATTCAGGGCATGTGCCCTGGGTGCCCAGCACCAGCGGCACCCCTGATATTCATCCTTTCTCTTTGATTGTAATAATTCATATTAAGGATTTCGTGTTAGTCTGTATATAGCAAAAACAATTATAGTACTGTGGCACTTTGCATCCAGCAAAGTGGGTTGCAATCCACAAAAGCTTATGCCTGAAGATATTTGTTAGTCTTTAAGATGCCACAGGACTCTCACTGTTAATACAGCGAAAGTTGCACAAGATTATATAATAGCAGTTCCTCAACTCTATGACTCATGCACGCAGAAGGGCTTGAGCAACCCAACTGTACATGTCTGATCTAGTGCCTAGAGACCACATGGTTAGAAGGTATGGTGGAAGACACACACGTAAAGGAAGAGGCAGTAGGTCTATTCTTTTATCCTCCTCTATTAACATTGAATGCAACAAAAATGCAAATACACTAAGGGCATGTCCACACACCCTGTTTAAATCAAAATAATGCTGGTTATTTTGATTTAAAAAATGGTAGGTCCACATGACGTTTCCTTATATCAAAATGAGGAACTCCCTCATTTTGATATTAGGAAAATCATATTGATACAATAAAACCTAGTTTTATATCGATATGACAGTTAAATCAAAACTTATATCAATGTAACACTGTATGGACATGTTATCTCTATATAAGTGTTATATCGATTTAACAAAATTTGACCTTCTTCCTTCCAGGGTCCCTTCCCCACCACCCAGCTAGCAGTGGGGGAGGTGTCGCCAGGGGTCCCTTCCCTGCCACTGGCTAGCGGTGGGGGAGCAGGGCGGTGGGGGTCCCTTCCCCGCTGCCCAGCTAGCACTGGGGGAGCTGGGTGTGGAGGTCTCTCCTCCCCCACCACTCAGGCAGTGCAGCAGGAGCTGGGTGCAGTGGCTCCCTTTCCCCCATGCCCAGCTAGCAGTGGGGGATGTGGACACAGGGGTCCCTTTCCCGCGCCCAGTTAGGGCTATAGAAGCTGTGCACAGGGGCTCTTCTCCTCACCTCCTGGCTTGCACGCAGGGAGCTGGGCATGGTGGTCTCTTCCCCATACCCAGCTGAGCACCTTGGGCTGCAGCCAGGTGGGGGGATGCCTTCTCCCCTGCCTGGCTCAATGCATTCAGAGCCAGGTGGAGGGGTGCTCTTCCCCACCACCCGGCTAACTGGGCGACAGCCAGGCAGGGGATTGGGTGGGTGGTATGGCATATCCTGGGGTCCATGTTGCCACACATCCCATGGTGCCCCTGTCTTAAATTGACCTAGCAAGTCCTTTCCCTGGACATGCTAGTTCGATCTCAGTTTTTAGTGGTGGCCTGTTAAATCGATTTCACCTAAATTGATTTAATGATTTTATATCAATTTTATTAAATTGATTTAAGTTAAATTAATTTAACTGCCTGTGCGTAGACATAGCCTTAGGACAGGGGTCGGCAACCCAGAGGAGCACAAGAGTCATTCCACCTCTTCACCACAACAGCATGAACCTAAGCCAGCCCAGAGGCTGTGCCGTGGACCCTAGCGCTGGCGGGGGAGTGTGCAGGTGGTGCATGCTCCCTCCATCCCTCCCTCCATTGGTGGGGTGGAGAAGCAATGCTCCGCCTACCCCCAGTCAGCTGTCCCTCCAAAGAACGGCCAGTGGAGATCTGCAGCTTGTGGAGTTGGGACCATGGAACAGCCCCTCAGCAGAATTCAGGCCGCTTCAACCCAGCCACTCCAGGGCTGAATAAGCCCAACCTAAGGCCTGTTGGTGAGGCAGCCTCTGTCCAGCCCTCGGGTGGCGGGGTCAAAATGGCCTTAACTCCACCGAGGGGCCATTCCAGGGCCCCAGCCCCACAAGCTGCAGGTCTGCACTGGCTGCTTTTGGGTGGGTGACCATCTAGGGTAGGTGGAGCAGCACTTCTCTGCCCAACCAATGGAGGGAGGAACAGAGGGAATACGTGCCGCTCACACCCCCCCCACCAGCACTAGGAGCCGTGGCACGACTGCTGGGCTGCTTCCAGCTCTTGCGGTTCTGGTGGGGAGGTGGACATGACCCTGGCGCCCCGCAAGTGGGGGCCTGCACCAGCTGGGAGTCCTTAGAGTACATCTGGCTCTCTTGAGGCAATTGCCAGGGAGACATAAGGGGACGCTCAGGGAATCACAGTTGGCTCACTGAGCCTGTGTTGCCAATCCCGGTCTTAGGAGAATAAACCCAGGCTTTGGAGTGGCCTGGATACTGAGAAGTGGAACATCCAAGTGGGATGAGAAAACTGACCAATCCAAATGCTGCTGAATGCTAGAAGGTTAAGATTCAGATTGCATGTTTATCTTTATTTTCTTTGGTACTTATCTCTCATCTCTCAAGCCTGCCATTTATACTCACTTAAAGCCTACCTTTCTGTAATTAATAAACCTGTTCTACATTCTTAACTAAAAAAACTGGGTCCTGGTGACATGTTAGGGAAAAAAAAAAACAGTTGGTTAACAAAAGCAGGTGTGTCTTATCCACATTGAGAGAATAAACTGGCTGATAGACTTCCTGGTCAGACTTCTAACAAGGGCCACATCAGGATGCAGAACAGGGAACTTGGGCAAGCTGGCTGGGGCCTTTCTTTGTGAGATTTGGGAGTTTCTCTGAGACCATACATGCAATTTAAGCGGGTGCAGGTCTCCCTTTACTGTTGGCCTGTGTGATAACAGCACCTGGAGAAGTTAGCTGCTTGTCACTAGCAATGTAGTGTAGAAGATAACACTGGGTTGTGAATTAAGGTGCACAGTTGTAGCCAAGTTCCAGGTGGTATCCTGGGGGATCCATCACTTCAATATTCCCTCATTGTTTACTTTAACCCCCATGTTTATCTGTCTCCATCTATTATCTTTTGTCTTGTGATGAGAGTGTAAACTGTTTGGGACAGGCCCTATCTTTCTGGTCTGTGTGTGTGTGGCACCAAGCACAAAGTGTCCTGGTCCATGACTAGGACATTTAGGCACTACAGTAAATAAACACTGTCATAAGAATATTAAGAATGTCCATACTGGGTCAGACAATGGTCCATCTATCCCAGTGGTCTCCAACTGATCAATCACGATTGACTCCTATAACCAGTGCACCATCTGCTGGTGAAAGGTTGAAAACCACTGATCTAGCCCAGTATCCTGTCTTCCAGCAGGAACCAATGGCAGGTGCTTGAAAGGGAATGGGGGAAAAAAAAAAGTAATCATCATGTGACCCATTAAGTTGGGTCACAAACAGAAATTTGCTTTGGAATTGTAACAGATATTTGTGAAGAAAGGGTTTCCATCTATCTGCTCATCTCTAATAACTGATTCACAAGCTCCGTAATTCATTGTGTCACACCAATCTGTCACCTGGTGTGATTCAATTGAAATCAGTGGATTAGCCTAACGAAAAACTGGTATAAGGCAGTGGAGGATTTGTCTCTACATAGTGAACAATATCATGTAATTTATGGCTATGTCTACACTAGGAAAAGTTAGTTCAAATTTGTTAATTTGAACTAATAAATTTGAGTTTAGTTCAAACTAAACTTGAATTTATTAGTTCAAATTAACAGCATGGACTAATTTGAACTAATGTTAGTTCAAATTACTCCACTTTGTTAATTTGAACTAACTGCCCTTAGTCCGAATTTATAAAGTTCAATCTAAGGATTAATCCTTGTCTACATCGTCCTTAGTTTGAACTAACGATTGAACTAAGGGCTTAGTTCAAACTAACCAGCAGGTCTTACTAGTTCAAACTAAGCTTTCATTAGATCAAATTAAGGAATTCCTTAATTCAAATTAATGAAAGCCTACTGTAGACAGGTACTAAATTAATTCAAATTAAGCCTCCTTAATCTAAACTAATTTGCCAGTGTAGACATACCCTATGAGTATGCTCAGGAGTGCATGCTGCACATATCTCCTTAGATTCCTAATCAACTATTCACAGGTAGGATTTGGTTCTCAGTTGTTAATAGTTTTGGAAGAAATTTTATTTCCTTCCCAGGATTCCTTGCTGCAAGCAGTACATCTTTATCAGACAATAGATCTCAATTCTACAAATATTGCTGTGGAAATAATATCCGTGCAAAAATCCAGCATCCAATTTAGAACAAAGCTCCATAGTTTCCTAGATCTTTTGGTTAAATGGATTTCTGTTAGGCAACACTACATCTCATTACACAGAGTATTTAGTTACTAATGGGAATTGGCTTTTGCTGTTAACTATCTGTTACCTAGAATTGGGATTTTGTTATGATAGTCAATGAGGCTCCCAGCATTACTGTGCTAATGTTGTAGGAAAACAACAACTCTCACCAAAACAATAGTTTTAGGCTGAGATTTTCAATTGCGTATGGGAAATGGGAGCTGGTAGGAATTATTCTGAGGGAATTCCCTTGCTATATTACACATATTACCACTGTGGTCCATTCTGGACTGGGACTCAATTAAAAAGATCAGTCTTTTGAAAGACATCAACACAATAGCCTAAATTAGTCCTGGTGTAACTTCTTTGAGTGGGTGCACCAGGAATGAATCAGTCACATTTGTTGAATTTAGCAATCACATTGCACTCCACAAACATCGACTGATTAATCTTCACAGCATACCTGTAAGTAGGTAACTCTTTGCAACTCTTTTGCAGAAGGTGAAACACAGGCAGAAAGATTATGATCCATGTTTTCATAAGCAGCCTCTAATTTTGGGTAACTTGGATTTCGTTTCCAACTTTAGACACCAGTTGCTGAGGGTTGGATCTCTTCCTTGTTCTCTTTTCACTATTTCCTTTTCCTCAATGATGACTTCTGCTGCACACAGCCCGAGAGCAGGGCTGGATTAACTGAGCCAGGGGCCCTGGACTGCCCCCTACCATGAGCCCACCCACTTGGGGCACATTGGGTGGCCCCCACTTCCCCATCACAGAAGATGGCCCTGGATCCAGAAGGTGTTCCTGACCCAGCCCTTCACTGGGGGGGACCAAGGCACAGTAGGTAATGGAAGGCCATGGGGAAAACTTCATTGCAAGCCTGCCAACCCTGCCCCCTGAGTGGAGCAATCAGGTGCTGACCCACCCTGCCCGGCCCAGCCCCATCAGGGTAAGAGTGCTCTGAACGCTCCTGCCCTGCCAGTGCTCAGCCGGGTGAGGGGCCAGATTATTGGGGTTTTAGGGGCTGGAGCTCAGGGCTCCCTTTTTATCCAGAGCCCCGGGCTTAAGCCCCTTTGATAATCTGGCCCTGCCCTAGACCCAGAGGATTATATCATTAGCACATTCTTCTTCAGGCCTCCCTTATTCCTAAAACACCTATTCCACCCATGCATCTTTCACTGTTCAAGCACACCCCTCTGTGTTTAATAGGAAAACAAAGTGAGAAATGTGCTTCCCTGACCAATGTACATAATTATAGTGAATTCAGGGCTCCATAGTGGTTTAAAGGAGGGAAAACATAAACGGATGAGGACCTTTCAGACACATGGAGAACAGTGTAACCATGTCGGTCTCAGGATATCAGAGTGAGTCAAGCTGGATGAGGTATTTTCTTTCATTGTGAGACAACTTTCAAGTCAGACAGAAGATGGGAGTTTTTATGTGAATCCACTAATCCCCTTTTTCTGTCCAGCATTGACAGTCCTTTTCACCTAGAATGTGTGTTAACTACTCATGCTAAATAAGCTGTTCCACACTGTACTCAGTTCTGACACACTGAGTACCTTTCTCACACCTGAAGAGGAGCTTGCTGTCTTGAAATCTTGTCTCTTTCACCAACAGAGTTTGGTCCAGTAAAAGAAATTATCTCCCCCACCTTGCCTCTATGGAGAAACAGATCAGAATTCAGGGCCCTTTTCAAAAATGAAGCTTAGGATGCAGGTGGAATTGATTATACAAACTCTAATTTAAGTACTTTATATTTTAAAATAATATTTTTAACTGGTCAAAAATTTGACTTTTTCCATTCAGATTTGGGCCTTGGGCCAAAAAAAAGAGAAAAAAGGTTGAATTTTTTCCCCCAAATGTTCCCTTTTTTACCCAGTTACAGAGCCAATTAAAATCTTCTGATTTGCAAAAGTTTGAATCCCATGAGAAACAAAAAGACCAGTTTTGGACAGAATATTTTCATTATTTTTCATACAAGTTCTAATGAAGTTTGTCACACTTCCCGACGAGTGGGCTAAATACTTTTCTTCTCACACAGGAGGTAACACTGACAAGCTGAGAATGGCTGTGTTACATGATAGACATTAGGCACCACTAGACAGAGGTATTAGAATGAAGGATAGTCTCCCAAGGGAAGTTGTGAGCATTTGATTACTTAAAACCGATATGGACAAAGCTCCGCAGAGCATACTGTAGGGGACAATCCTGCACCAACATGGAGAATGAACTAAAGAAACTACATCTTGTACCATCTCTGTTTTCCTCAGATTTTGAGGGGTACTGACTGTTGAGTACTAGGAACTTCCATAGTGGACACTGTGGATTCTTAACAGATCCCTGAGAAAGCAGAGCATTCAAGCATGTGATTATCTTTAAACATTTGAGTTACCTCAACCGGGCACTTTTTATAACCAGGTTTAGCTGCTTTTGTTACAGTGCATTTGCTGATGTAATGGAGAAGAGCGTAAAGATTAATCATATTTTAGCAAGGTTTTTGTGTGGGAAAACACCTTCTTGCTCACTTTCTATGCACTCACAGATATACGCAGCCATTTTCTTGTGAAAAAAGCCTGCTGGCATGTTGTGATGTGCCTCTTGCATTGCCTATTGTTAAGATAAAATAGATAGAGCAGTACTTTACAGTAATGGTTCAACACAATGCAGGACCACTCAAACAAGTTACAGTTTGTCCTGTGGAATATCTCTAAAATACTACATTTGTTTTCAAGTCCCATCCAGAGGTAAATACTTGAGATTTAGCCCTGAAAGAATTAATCTCCAAGTGCTGCTTTGCCCAACAAATGAATTCTTGGCCCAGAAAAGGGGACCACCAAGTAGGCAGAGAGAGAGAGAGGGTCTTAGCAATAAAAAGTTGTGTTGAAGAGAAGCCAACATAGCCCAAAGGAAATTAGCTACAAGCCAATATACTATTGTAGGTATTCTACCAAAGAGATTTTTCCTTTAATATTCACAGGACTCTTTTGCTTCTAAGGGACTGTAAAGAACATGGGTACCTATTTCATGTGTTAAATGTTCTCCGTCCCTGAGACTGTTTGTATTACATTATTGGATATGGTGCAGTCATAGACATGTCAGTCTCAGGATATTAGAGAGAAAACGTGAGTGAAGAAATATCTTTTATCAGACCAGCATTGGGCAGACATTTCCCAGACCTGAAGGAGGGCTCTGTGTGGCTTGAAAGCTTGTCTCCCTCAACCAACATAAATTGGTCCAATAAAACATATAAGATCACTCACCTTGCCCCAGGTTACATTAGTAATTAGATTCAAAGGGGCAGCCATGTAAGTCTAGTTCAGCAAAAGAAGCAAGGAGTTCTGTGGCATTTAAAGACTAACAGATTTACTTATCACATGAGGTTTCATGGGAGAAAATCCCACTTTGTCAGATGCTTTGAAGATGCTTCAATGCATCTGACAAAGTGGGATTTTCTCCCACAAAAGTTCATGCAATAAATAAACCTGTTAGTGTTTTAGTGCCACAGGACTCCTTGCTTTTCTTACTAGTAATTAGATGCAGTCATAATCAGGAATCCATGATATCAGGCTCTACACAAATGCGTATTAAGGGGAGGCCCTTGTCTTGAAGACCTTACAGTAAACCTTAGCATCTGCCAAAGGAGTAGCTGTGTTGGTCTAGTTTAGCGAAAGAAACAAGGAGTCCTGTGGCACTTTTAAAGAGTAATAGAAGAGATGCTCTGAAGAGATACTGCTAGCCTCATTCCTTGCTGTTGCACTCAGTCATAAAGCTGGTGCCCAGAGTCTGCAGACCAAATAGTAACCTTTTCCTGCAATGAGAATTGTTCCAGGAGACTGATCATTATTCACAACATTGCATCTGCATTGACTTTTTTAGAGGTTTGGAATAATTGGTTGGCAGGCTTTATTTACATTAATAAAGGGCAGAGCTCTAGGTCTGACTGTAGCCAAAAGAGGGCACAAAACCTGCTGTGTCTGTCATCTCCCACCAAGCAAGCTGCTTTGCCTGCTCATGATGTGAGCACATAGGGGAGCTGGGGAGCACAAAGTTTCCTGAGCAGGGCCAAAGCGCACCAAAGTGCAACACATTAGTCATGTGCAGTAGTATCTGAGTCACTAAGGAGAACTGGATTTTAACTCTTACTCACAGTCAACAGCTCCTGTGGCTTCCGAGCTCTGTCTACAGCCTGTGTTTTTCATCCCAGGATCTCGAACTAGAGGACAGGGCATAGGAGTAGGAAGTGGGACTAAGATGATCTGGGTTCAGTACCCAGCAAAGCAGGGGTTAAAGTAAGGCAGAGCACCCCAGAAGAGCATTTCAGGCCCCCCTATTTTTAGTGGGACAGCATTCTGGGACCCCCTAAAAATAGGGGAATACACTGGAATGCTGCATTCCGGGGCCCCCTAAAAATAGATGAAAACTCCAGAATGCAGCATTCTGGCGCTTTCCCCCCAGGCCCAGCTGAGGGAATGGACTGCAGCCTGGGGGGAGCCTGGCCGCATCTCCCCCCTTTCCTGGTGCCTGTGCCTCTCCTGCCCCTTCCTGCAGGGCCAGGGCAGTGTGTGCAGCCTGGACCCAGTCTCCAACCCATGCCCCCTCTCGCCAGAGCCTCCTGCTCCCTGCCCCGAGCTAGCTCCTCGGCCATGTCAGCAATATGGGTAAAAGGGACGGGGCGGTTCTGGACAGGGAGGCAGCCAGCAGGTAATGCATGGGGGGAGGAAAGAAGGGGTTGGGATGGAGGCCTGGGGAGGCGTGGATAGGGTTGGGGGCTGAAGGAGGTGGAGGGAAGATGGTGGAGCTGGGGAAGTGGGAGGTTAGGAGGGCTGGAGTGGGGACATGGGGGCAGGAAGCTTAGGGAATGGGAATGGGGGCTGAGGAGAACATAGGGACGGAGGAGTCTGATAGGTGGCTGGCATTTTGGGGGCAGTAGCTTGGGTGGGAGTCAGTAGCTGGGGGCAGGCATTTGTGGGACAGTAGCTGGGATGGGGGCAGGTGTTTGGAGGGAAGTGGCTGGGGGGCAGTAGCTGGGGTGGGGGCAGGCATTTGCTGGGCAATAACTAGGGTGGGGAGCAGTAGCTGGGGCTGGGGGCAGGTATTTGGGGGGCTGTAGCTAGGGTGAAACAGGCATTGGGGAGTCAGTAGCTGTAGTGTGTGAAGGGGGCCCACACATGTGTGAAGGGGGCCCGGAAATTTAGGAGGGCCCAGCAAATTATACTTTAACCACTTCAGCAAAGCCCCTGGTTTCCTGTATGACCTCAGGGAGTCCTCATATCTACCCATTCTGTAATGTGAGTAGCACATCCCAATCTCACTGATGTGCTGAGATCCTTGGGGGCAGCAGCTGTACAAAGAAACGTTCAGGTCAACGAGAGTGTTGCTGGTGGAGGCATTTTCTGAACAGTGGTAACTGGTGGGGCTGGATTAAGGGGCCCCCTCAGTTTGAGGCCCAGACTCTCCACCAGTGCACCGCTGCAGCCTAGGATCCCAGCACCCTACCATGGGGCCACTCTCTGCATTGGTTCTGGCTCTGGTCCAGCTGGTCTGCCCCCAGGGGCTGCAAAGCTGACTGGTGAGTGGTGTGGTTCTCTAGAGCACTCCAGCGTGTGGGGGACCCTAGGCATGTGTCATGTGGTAATCCATCCTGGGGTGTTAAAAGAATCAGAAAAAACATAAAATGATGAGAGTAGATGTTTGCCTAGATCTATTAGTATGTAAAGACACAGAATTGGATAGATTTTTGGTAACATTTTGTAAAAACACTTTGTGCCTCATTCCAAAGGGGTGGCTGAGTTTTGTGTGTGCCTCAATTTCCCCTAAGGATGGAATATTTAACTAAGTGGTGGGAAAGTTGTTTACTCTCTGTGGAGGCTCAGAGATACAGGTATGACTGGTGTCCAGCTGTCTGGGGCCTGGGTCCCATCTCCTTGGAGAGTGCATGAAGATCATTACTTGGACATTTGGTACCTAGCAACTAAAGGCCAGGGATTCCCCCTGTACCTTGACCCCCACCCACCCAGGAAGCCGGCCATGTTTGACCAGCTGAAGAATTAAGGGCTGAGGAGAAGCGCCAAGTGAGGGATTGTTAAGTGTGGGATGTTAACTGAAAGTGGAAATGGGACTTAGTGAAGCAGAAAGTAAATACTGTACCTAAACTGGAATTTGGACAGAGCACCAGAAACATTACACTTTGCCGGAGTGCAATGGGATTTTTAGGGACCTCACAGTGGTTGAGATCTGATTTTTACACATCTTTTGATGTCTTTAGAGAAACCTTAAACCTAACCCAGTGCAGCATGCCCCATTGTCAGCTTGAAAAAAACTACATGCACAGGGAAAAATATCAAAACCCTATTTTCTTTACTTAGTACTGACACGTCCCAACTAGCATGCAAGGGGGTTTTTGCTCCCAGCAGAGAGTAATCAGCTCCATTATTATTGGTGCAGCTACCTAAGTGAATCCCCATCCATCAGGAAACCTCACCCAGGTAATTATAGGCCTGTCTACTTGACATTGATCCTTGGAAAAATAAGGGAACAGCTGATATGGGACTTGATTAACAAAGAATTAATGGACAGTGATATAATTAATGCCAATCGACATGGATTTATGGAAAAGAGATCTTGTCAAACTAACTTGATATCTTTTTGTGCTGAAATTACAAGTTTGGTTGATGAATGTAACAGCATTGGTGTCATATAATAAGAGCAAGGCATCTGACCTGGGTGCTGCACAGTATTTTGATTGAGAAATGAGAGTCACATAAATTCAACATGTCACACGTTAAATGGATTAAACACTAGCTGACTAAGAGGTCTCAAATTGCTGCTGTAAATGGAGAAACATCATCAAAGATGGTGTTTGGGTGGTATGCCAGCAGAATTAGTTTTTGGCCCTATTGTATTTAACATTTTTATCAATAACCGGGAAGCAAACAAAATCATTACTGAACAAGTTTGCAGAAAACATAAAGACTGATGTTATGGTAAATAACAAAGAGGATAGAGTGATTTGGATTGCTTAGTATGTGTTTCAATATAGCCAAATGCGATGCCCTGCCTCTAGGAACAATGAATGCAGGTCACGGCAATAGGAGGTAGATTTCTTCCTGGGAAGCGGTGATTGGAAATGACGTGAGGGTTGGCACGACCCTATATTTTCTACAATCCGGTTTCATATATGGGATGTCATCATCAGGTTTCTCATTAGAACATTCACCACATTCCTCTCCCTTTGCTCCAAGCACACTGTCCTCAAGAGTGGAAATCCCTAATAAGTATAGAAGTTGTTCTTCAAAAGCCACTGCAGAAGGAATAGCTGCATCTTTGCCCCTCAACTTGGTCTAATTTGTGGAAAATTAAGGTTCCAAGCTCTGACCCATCACCTCTCTTGGGTAGAATCATGCATCATCCTCCCTCTAGACTGCGTTTAGACTTGTAGTCCCTCTTCCCTCACAGTGATTTTCCCATCAGGTCTAACCAGTACCTAATATCTCTTACCTCTGGGTCACTCTTTCTCCAGGAGCTATAGCAGTGTACTCTAGTTACCAACTAGCCTTCACGAAGCAATGTTTATTCATAGGGAAAAAGCATTCCAGAGAAGACATATGTCCATAAAAGGTCCTACCTATTGGGCAAAATCTTACAGGAGATTGCCACTAACTTCAATATAGGGCTTTGGTAGGTGTAAGTCTTTCCAGCCCTTCAACAGGGTTTGGTCTTTTGGTTACAAATTAATGCTTTCAATCAAGCACCAGAAAAAGCTTGGAATGGTTCACCTGTTTTTCTTTATACAATTTGGGCTTTTGACCTCTTGTCACAGGAATCATCACTAATGACCTGCTCTTCCAAAATCAGCCCAACAAGCCAGGACCCCCAAAACACATATCACTTGTCCCAAAACTCTGTATCTGTCTCAAGTCTCACATCTGTCATATCTCAAAGTCTCATTTTTTATCCTAATTCTGGCTCTCTTTTTGTAGGCCACAGAGTCCAATGTTTTCTAAATCTCGTCAACCTCTCAGCATCCTGGACTTCTACTATCCATGATGGACCTGACTCTTCAGTCTGGAGAAACTGTCCTTGGCACATTTAGCCAGCCTGGAGTAAACCTTCTCAAGACAACAAGTCTTTGCACTCCCCTCCAATTCTTGTCTTCCTGCGTCTATCACAGGATGGCTCCTAGTAACTCAGGGCATCACAGTGTCCTTAGGTTTCAAAGCACTACGTTAGTTCCACCTATGTATTTCAACTCTTGGGGTATGTTTATACTTACAATTTAGTTTGAATTAATGTGGATTAATTTGAGTTAAATTAATGCATGGCTACACTGGCTTTCATTAATTTACACTAAGGAATTAATGAAAGTTTACTTTGAAGTTATAAAGCTTCACTTAACTTCAAAGTAAGGGTTAATTTGAACTTACTAGTTTGAATTAACTCAGTATAGCCATGTTAATTTGAACCATTAGTTCAAATTAATGCTTTTTGACCTTCTTCCTCCCAGGGTGTCTTCTTTTTTCTATATTTTGGGTGGAGGCATGGCCCTTCTTGGGGGCCATCTTGCCAGCTCCCATGGTGCCCCTCTCCTAATTTGAACTAGCAAATCCTGTCCATGGACATGCTAGTTTGAATTGGCGTCCTAGTGGGGCCATGTTAGTTCAAACTAACTTAATCATTATTAGTTCAAATTAATTAGTTTGAATTAAGATAATTGGACTTGACCTTCTAAGTGTAGACATGGTCTTGCATACCTCATACCTAAAACAATATAAATGCAACTACATACCCAAAAGTTCTTCACAAGGGTCATGACAGATAATTAGCCAACATGAACTGCTAGCATGCCCCAAAAATGATAATGTGATCCTTAGACATATGAACACTCTCAAGCAAGAGCAGGTTCTTGAAGTTGATAAATTATAGAGGGTTCAGAGAAGAGCCATGAGAATGATTAAAGTATTAGAAAACACTTCCTATAGCAAAAACAAAACAAAACAAATAAACAAACAAAAAAACTCAAGGAGCTCAAGCTATATATCTTAATGAAAAGATGGTTATGGGGTGATTTGATCACAGTCCATAAGTACATACATGGGGAACATAAATTTGATAGCATCCTCTTCAGACTAACAGACAAATATAACAAAATCTGAAGGGTGGAAGTTGAATCTCAATAAATCCAAAGTAAAAATAAGGTGCAAATTTTTAATGGTGAGAGTGTTTTTATCCACTGGAACAATTTACCAAAGGTTCCATTAGATTCTCCATCGCTAGGAATTTTTAAATTAGCATTGTAATTTTTTCCTAAAATAAATGCTATAGTGTAGTTAAAGCACAGCTAATGGACTCAAAGCAGGACTTAATTCAGGGAAGTCCTGTGGCCTACACTATTCAGAAAGACAATTAAGAGATGTTAATAGTGTTCCTTCTGAGCTTCTAATCTGTGTCTGAGTAATAGTATTATTAATATCTATTTCTTACCTACTTTTTCAATAGTATATCTCAAGGTGTTTTGCAAAAGGAACATCATTAGCTGCTTTTTGTAGGTGGGAAAATTGAGGCAGAGAGATTAAAATCATTCAGGAATCTGGGAATAGAACTGATATTTCCTGAGGTACAGTTCAGCTCTCTATTCACAAGACCACACTGCCTCAGATTATTTATACTGGGGTAATCAGGAATCAGAACCTGACTATATTAGGTGTTGTGAAAAGACTACCCTGACACAAAAAGTTTCCACTCTCACTCTGTTTGGAGACAACATATGGATACAGCAGATGGAGGAGACAGGTAACAGTAGATGGTTATGACCAATGTAACAAGCAATGGTTATAGCACTTCAAACGCCGAGACATTTTTGAGGCAGATTTCTGCACCTATTGGATAGGATACATCTCCAGACATGTTCATAGCCTATAGCATCTTTATGTTTTCTTTATTTAAAGGCAAATTCTACCTTTTAAACAGGTTCCATGGTTTGATCCTGATGTTCCTTGAAGTTTGGAGAGCTGAATTCTCATGTTAGCTAACTTCAGAAGACAATGATGCTCTTGCATATCCACAATAGTTCACGACCTTAGTGTTACAGCATGGAATGTTTTCTTTTTCCTATAATGAAAGACTAAATTCTGCAGAACACAGCAAAAAATTCTTGAGAAGCCAAATCTGAAGGAAAGGCAGAATTTTTTGTGCAGATCCTGGATATGACCCCTGCTGTTTCTCGACACTTTGGCTAAAATTAAGATGTGACATTAAGATGCAGTAAAATATAGAATATTTAATGAATATGTAAATTGGTCAAGCAGCTACAGCATGGAGGAAAGCTCTGTGACTGTGCTTCAGTCACACTTCTGTCACCCATTCATGAAGCAAATACTTTAAGAGGATCAAAGATGGATTTTAAATTAAGTGAAATTTTAAGAAGGAATACATAATCCTTCAAAGATGAGGTTTTGTCCTCTTCATTTATAATTTTTTGCATCTTTCAAAACTAATAATCTGAGGGAACAGCTGCCTGGAACTTTTAGAAAGGAAACTACCCAAGTTCTGCAAATAAAATTCCCAGTGAGATATCAGAGATGTTAGAAATGGCAGACCCCAACTAGATCCTGTTCCCCTAACTACTTGAGAATGGGTTCTGTCTACCATATCTGCAAGTTTTGTCCTGTTTCAGTGTTATATGATCCAAATAAATGATTTCCCATACTTCTTTCTGGGAGACACCATTCTACCATCTAATAGATCTCTTTTGGGGAAGCATTTCTTGGTACTAAACCCACATTTTTGTTGTTGTTCATTTTCATCCCTTTACTCCATACTCTAAGCTATTCTTTGTCCTTTTCGTTATAGACACCAATAGAACAAGGAAATTTGTAATGCACCTGAAAACTCTTGATAGGTAAATTCTGGCTCTTCTCTATCATGAAGGCCACTACATAACAGGTTTAATTGAGTGTAAGGCCAGAAGGGACCATTAAATTACCTATCGTGAACTTCCGTACATCCCAAGCCATTAAATTTCACTCAGAAATGCCTATACGGAGCCCAAAGATGCTAGTTAGATTAAAGCATTTTGGTACCCAGGAAACTGATCTGTGTGCCAAAGGCAGAAAACGGGAGAAACCAAACTATCACCAATGCTGGAGACCCCAGAAATCCAAGGAAATGATTGTGTGCTATGACCAGATGATCCCAGGAGGCAACCTGCACCCCAACCTGCAAAGGGAAGGTGAAAAGCCCCTGACAATGAGCGTGGGAAAAATTTCTTCCCTAACCCCAAATCCAGCCATCACTTACACCCTGAACATTTGAGCAAGACACAGCAGCCAGGCATGTAGAAAGGCCACCGGTCCACTCCACCCAACATCCCATCTTCAGCTCTGATTCTTTCACAAAAGGCAAAATAAAACCACGGAATATATCTAGCCATTGGCACATTGAGCAAAAACAATTTCTTCCTGGCACATGCAGTTGGCTTGCTAAGAATGAGATTTGCTGATGGTCATTATCTTAATGAAGAGCTACAATCAGTGCAGGCAATCCTGTTCTCCCCGTGGCTCGTGAAGAAATGCGACTAGACAGAGGTACTCAAATTCATAGATTCCAAGAGCTAGGATCTTGATCCTTATGCTTCCACCAGCAGTAAAAATTCTTAGAGAAGCTGAATTAAAGCACAACCTTTGAAAAAATCATCTCCTTTTGTGAGACCATCCTTTCCCCTGTTGAGCCATTCCAACATCCTCACAGATAGAAAATGGCATTTTATTTCGAAGCTGAATTTATCCAACTTCAACAGCCTGCCTTTGGGTCCTGTTGTACCTTTACAAGCAAGACCGAAAGCCCCCTCACTATCAGATCTGTCTTCCAAGTAACAGTACACAGTGATCAGATCTTTTCATAAATTTCTCTTTAATAAGCTGCTTCTGTGATGGCTGTTGAGTGCCCACTGTTCCAGTGCAATATTCTAGCTGAGCAGGGGAACACAAAGAATACCATTGATGCAATTGCTCAAATGGATTGGGCTGGAGTTTGCTTTTGTTTGAACCCTTGGGTTAGTCACCTTTATCACTTCACTGCCGTGTAAGCACAACTTGCAGAAGGAGTGGACATAACTTGGTCAGTGTGAGCCACACCCTTGGTCAAGCTACATCATTGCCACTTTCCAGTACTCAAGCTAGAACAAAGGATGTTTAGACCCCAACCACTCTGATTCATTTCAGCACATGGGCAAGTGGAGAGGGCTTGTTTGAGATAGCTGCAGGGCTGAGGGAACCAAGAGCATGCAGATAACACGTGAAAAATCAGGATGGGAGTGCAGGGTAATAGGCGCTTTCATAAGAACAAGCCTCTAATATCAGGACTGTTCCTATAACATTGGGACATCTGGCTATCCTAGAATGAAGGAATGATGATATTCGTGTTCTCTGGAGGTGGCGTCTGGTCTTGTTTCACTATTGTCATTGGCTGCTGCTGTAGTACTTTGTCAGGGAACCTGGAGCCTAAAAAAACATTATGTGTGTCTCTCACATGGAAACAGACATGGTGAACCTCCAGGAAGATCACTGATATCAGAATTTCTATGCCACCCATCACATGGACAGGGTGCCACACCAGCTGGTTGGCCATAATCTCCACCGTCATTAGTAAGAGTTCTCATACCACTTGTCTCCTAGACTTTTAGCCCTAATTAACCAAGTTTCTTTTGTCTCCTCTCATGGTCAGCCCACTCTCAGAGCGTGAGCCCTGTCATCCATAGCTCCTACCACTCTTGATCTGGCTGTGCACAACACAGTAACTTTTCCCTTGAATCGTTGGCTTTCCAGTGCAAAGCTGGCCATATATGTCAGGCAACAACTCCTGTTTGTCAACTCCGCTATTGCCGTCAAGTGGTTTAACTAAGTTAGGAATTGTCTTGCAATCTGTTCCAGTAGTCTCTTGAGCTCCCTTTTTACAAACAAGATTATTTTTCAGCAAAATGGATGCCTCCAGTTCTCGCCTCAGGAAGCACTGTCATTACAAAATATAATGTTTTTAACTACATCCTGGAACTGCTAACAAAAAGAAATCTACTGTAATTAAAATATTTCCCCTTGCTTTATGCATTTATCTTCTTATATCCAGTCGTGGGAGGAAGAAGGAAGGTTTGATCTATTGTGCTTGAGAGTGTCTTTACTGTTTAAAAAGAAATACATCTCACAATTTATTCATGGTGACAACAAATGCTTTTCGCTCCGGGGACTGCCAGACCTCTGGGATGCAGAGAATGTGTGCAGCTTCCCATGGCTATGTGCACCATTAGAAAGGAGATGTCAGAGCTTTCAACATGCATCTTGTGTGACCTTGGTCAAGGACGCCAAACAGCAGAAGGAGCAATAATGTTAAAGGTCCTTGTGTGCTGTTTATGGTGCATCTCAATGGAATCTTACATCCAGTCTAGGCCTCCGTAAGATCTCACAGCTAACCTTCTTGCATATTTTTAGAGAAGGACAGAAAAATACCCTCTCCCTCACTTGGCAACTTTACAGCCATCAGGATCACAAATAAGCCTTGTTTATGCAGAGGAATACAAGGTTTCTTAAAAGGACTTGCAAGGACTGAGGTTAAAATATACTTCACATAATGTGGTTGAGCCAGCACAGAGTGGATGGGGCTAATTTTTAAATAGGTTTAAACTTAAATCTTAAGTTTTGCCCCAATCACAGTATAGTACCTGAACATTTTCTCACCATGAGTTCTTTGGGATCCTTCATGATGGGAAACATGGCATTATATTTAAGTAGATTCTGTTATAAAATGGTTCCTAAGGGCTTTGCAGACTACAGAAAAGAATCCCTTCACCCACCACTGAAATACAGCCTCCTCTGGGGAGGTGCATGGTAGCACTTTAACAGCACACATCAACAATGCATGACAGCTTAAAGAGCGTTGGGTTCAGTTTTGACTATGGGACAGATAGCCAGCAGGCAGTTAAACAAATAGGAAGCTGGCCAGGGCACAGAGCTCATTGTCACTTGTGTTGCATTGAAACCCTGGGATCTTTAATAACTACACATGATCGGATCTTCAACTAGTGTAAAGCACTTGACACCAGTGGTGCTATACGGATTTACACCAGTGGAAAATCTGACCCATGTTTCCAGCTGTGTGCTACTCTCCACCACCCAGCGCCGTGTCGGTACTTCAATGCAGCATACACCGAAGAAGAGTGCCATCTACTTGACTCACTCACTGCTGCATCTTGGAAGATGCCAGCTCCACTCATGAGAAATGCTGAAAATGTGATTTGAGTATTCCAAGGTTTATTACGCTGGTTCAAGCTCACAACTAGATACCCCAGCAGCTTTAAAACACCAGCTGGGGATTCGGCCCTGCAAATGTACGCTTGAGATGTTGACATCTAAGGTATTTCGGGGATGTCTCAACTAGCTGTTAAAAAAACTGCTTCCAATTTTCATCTTGCATAAGGAAACACCATTATGAAGCACCAGGTTTCTTAAGCTGCGGTGCAGGTGCTCCACTCTCCAGAGGAGAGAAATATTTGACAGCAAAGGATATTTGTCTTGGCAGCATCACTTGATCCATGTTTCCAGAGTCAAATTTAGAGTGTATTTCCACAAGGTGCAGCCGTAGATCATTAGAAGGAGCCAGCTTTCTCGTCTAGGATAAGTATGGCTTGGAGAACACAGACCTGTAAATTAAAATATACCAAATAAATTGATGGAAATATACTGGGTGCTGCTGATCCTTGCTATTCCCTCTCCTTTGCTGTACACAAAAATCAACTGCGAGAGGTGATGTAGGTCTCAGAGCCCCTTGCAACTAAGCTACTGTATGGCAAAGCACATGACCCTATAAAGCACATGGCCTCCCACATTTTGGCCCCATTGACACATCAGATGGGATGGATTGAGACAAAGGCACCCCATCTCAAAGAAGGGAATCAGGATAGTGAGTAGCTCAGAGTGTCTCTAGAGCAGCACTGGAGCTTCAGGGTGCAATCTGGCTTGTGTGTAAGGTCATAGCCAGAGCCATATGCATTTCCTGAAACACCAGGGACTGAGCAAACCTGGAGGCTGTCTCTCCTCTCTTCACAGCTGGTCGCATGCATTCCCATTCCAGGTACTGGAATAGGGTGCTTTATTGAAGCAAATGGTGGTATTTCAGGATACACTGGCTCTTGACTCAATGTCCCAAGTTCCATGCCCACTGAGGACCATCCTCATTTGTAAATGATTACAGGTTCCTTCTCAAGCCAAGTTACAGGCCCAGTCCTGCCAAATGATGAGACTTGAAAGCACCAGCACACTGCAGGAGTAGGACATGTTTCAGTAACTGCCAAAAGGGGCCTGTCTTAGTGTGTTCAAAGCCTATCCCTTAAAGACTGGTAGGGAGACTAGCTTCTCAGTAGGAGAGAGGACTGGTGGTCACCACAGCTGTAGAGGAAAAAGCTGAAGGTCAAAAGTGAGGAATGGCTACCAGACAACCTGAGAAATTACTAGGAACAGTCCTTCGGCAACAACCCAGTGGGAAGCCACTCAAGTAGCTAGACCCCAGGAAAAAAGGCTGAAAAAGAGGAGTCTGAAAAAAAACCTACTGAAGACGAGTGGTGAGAAGAAGACCAGAGATGTGAAACACTGGCTCCAGCTGCTTTATAGGGGGTCCCTGGCTAGAACCAAGAGGAATAGGTGGCCTTGGATTCCCCTATCAGCCCAAGAAGTGGGGTTCTTAGGACTTACAGAGTTAAAAGGGTCTGAATCCCAAAAGGCTGGAGACTGTCAGCCTTTCACTGAGGTTGTCTCTTGACTCACAAGACTTGCTACCACCTCAGGAGGGAGAGATTATTAATGATCTGACTTCAGGGTGTAGAGCAGGGGTCTCAAACTCAAATCACCAGGAGGGCTACATGAGGACTAAGCTATTGGCTCGAGGGCTGCACCACGGAAACCTTTTAATACAATGATATTGCAAATATCAGTAGCGATAGTGTCATTGTGGGCCACAGAAAATAATTTTAGGGGATGCATGTGGCCAATGGGCCACGAGTTTGAGACCTCTGGTGTAGAGTCATATTAAGGAACTACGAGACAGGGCTACAGAGTGATTAACCAAACAAAGGAAAACTAAGTCAGACTATGAATTATAGCCTCTCAATTTCAATGGGTTAACAGCAGCTGAAAGTGGACCCTAGGCAGGATCTTAAACATTTAAGTCCCCAATAAGATTCAGTCTAGGAAGGCAGCAATAAAAAGTCCTTCCCACTGCTCAGTGGCTGTTCAGCAGCCTGTATGAATAAGAGGAGTTTGTTTCTGTCACAAATAGCCACATCACAAAAACCAGATGCCTTATGGGAAGTCGTTTTAGTGACCACCATAGAGATCAGGAAGCAAACAGGCATTGAGACTGAACGCCTATCTCAGCCCTAGAGGTGGCTCACCCAAATCAGGACTGATGCACATTGATTGTGTGCTCTTTAGAAGCAGAGTTTGTGCTTGGGACTCTTAGTACAGCTGCACAGATCTCTACCATGTGAGCAAAAATAATAACCCAATTATCTGATATCAGTAAAAGGCTCTTAGTGATCTACCCACTGACATGCTGAGAGTATACTGAGGATTTCACAAGAACTAATTTTTACTTGAGAAACAAAACAGTATCTTCATTAAGGTATTCTGGGATCATTTAATTTCTGGTGTTGTTTTCTGAGTTTTCCCTCCTAAAAATGTATGCCCATTGAAACAATTCATAATGTTCTCACAGAGAATGGGCAAGGCATGTCAGAAACAAACTGACATCTTCACACAACAAAATATCAAAGCATCAAAATTATGTGTCCTCATTCTATTGTGAGCACATAAATCTAGTTCAAACAATACAAAAAAACCTGGGAGCTAAATATGTTCCTGGTGCAAGAACACTTAAAGTAATGGGATGGTTTAGAGCCTTGTAATGTGTCTTTAGTTCAAAAATCCATTAAAAAAAAATCTGAAATCAAGCAGACCTCCTGTCAATTGTTTTCTCATAGTGAACAGGAAGTATTCACCTGCCATTATGACTTAGAGTAGAAACTTGTTAAGGGAATTTATTAAAGGCATCTGTTTATTATGCACCTATAAGAAAAATCTAGGACCAACCTGTTTTAATAGCAGTTTTCAGATTGTGATGCATGTACCCCTGGTGGCATAATCTGGTATGAAGCACATAATCAGAACAAGAATGTATTCTAACAACATCAATTAAAATTATAACTATGGTGCACGAAACATCATTGAATTTGAAAAATGATATCAAAGTAAAAAAATCACTAAGAACATAGGAACGGGTGTACTGGGTCAGACCCATGGTCCATCTAACCCTTTATTGTGTCTTCTCACAGTGACCAATACCAGTTGCTTCAGAAGGAATGAATAGAATAGGTGATCAATCAAGTGATTCATCCCGTCAGCCATGCCCAGTTTCTGGCAATGAACAATCCCTGCCTATCCTGGCTAATAGTCATTGATGGACCTATCCTCTACGACCTTATCTAGTTCTTTTTTGAACCCCATTATGGTCATGGTTTTCACAATATCCACTGGCAAGGAGTTCCATAGGCTGGTTGTGCAGATGTACTTCATTTTATTTGTTTTAAATTTGCTGCTTATCAATTGAGTTTTTGTGTTGCGAAATAAATAACACTTCTATATATAATGTCACTATACCAGTCAGGATTGTATAGACTGCTATCATATCTCCCCTTAGTTGTCTCTGTTCCAAGCTAAAAAGTCCCAGTCTTATTAATCTCAACACATATGGAAGTTGTTCCATACCCCTAATTATTTTGGTTGCTCTTTTCTGTACCTGCTCTACAATATCGCATATGCAAAAGAAATAAATGGAAATGTACATGATGAATTGAAAAATCAATTAACATAGTCAGCCCTAATGACTAGGCAACCCTTTATAGAGTTACTGAATGCTAGAATTAGTAGGGAAAGAAACAAACAATTTATAAAAATTAAAGCTGCTGAATCACACACCACACACTGTGTTTATTTTTAATTTTTGTTAATATTTCCCTGCCTCCAAACAACCATTCTACATTATATTTTGTAGGAGCAATGAAGTTTGGTTAACCTGAGAACTCACTCCGATAAACAGTTCCATTTTTTCTTCTTTGGATTCAGTAATTTTTCTGATGCTTCCTACTCCTCAAGAGCCTGTCATGGTTTTTGCGAAGTGCTGTGCTAAGAAAACAATAATAACTGTCCAATTTTCTTGCATACCGATCAGTTTAGCTATTCTCCACTGCTTGTGAGCACAGTGCTAGGTTTTCCTTCTGTCTGTTTAGCTAGAGACTATTAAGAGGTTTGAAGAATGAGAAGATAAAAGTTTGGACCATTTGTGATTTTCTTTGGGAGACTCAAAGGGGCGGCCGTCTTAGCCTAGTTTAGTAAAACAAAAAAGGAGACCTGTGGCACTTAAAGACTAACAAATTTATTTATTGCATGAGCTTTTGTGAGAGAAAAATCCCACTTCATCAGGTGCTTTGAAGCTGGGGGACCTTATAGAATGGGAGGAAGTAAATGCAGGAAAGTGTGAGTCATGGGATCAGATCACACAGTAACAGCAAATCAAATCCATTGTTAAGATTCAAACACTGGGGAACAGCATATAGAGGAAGATGAGGTCAAATCACCGTTTGTAACGAGAGAAATATCCAAAGTCCCTATTTAGCACTGAAGCAGTGCAATCACATCGTCAAATAAATTCGAACTCTGCGGCTTCTCTTTGAAGTCTTGATCTGGTATTCATCTCTCTGAGCACCACAATTAGTAAAACATCAGTTGAGTGATCGGGAAGATTGAAATTCTCTCCCATTTATTTGGGAATATTGTGATTTCTGATGTCAGATTTGTGCCCATTTATTCTTTTCTGCAGCGACCATCCTATTTGTCCGATATGTAAGGCAGAGGGGCATTTCTGACACATAAGGGCATAAAACACATTGGTGGATGAGCAGGTGAATGGGCCTTTCATGGAGTATCTGATTTTATTAGGTTCTGTAATAGTGTCTTTTGTGCAAATATGTGGTCAATGTTGGAAGCGTGTTTTATTGCAGGGATATGCACCTGCTTTAATGATTATGTTGTTAGGTCTGTAGTTGCTGGTGAGTATCTGCTTAAGGTTGGGAGACTGTCTGTAAGCAAGAAGTTTGCTTCCCAAGGCCTGAGAGAGTGAAGATTGTGCTGTAGAATATGATGTAGATCCTTGATGTGCTGTAGAGATCTGACTTGGGGGTTGTAGGTGATGACCAGTGGTGTTCGGTTATTTTCTTTCTTGGGCTTCTCCTGTAGTAGTTGACTTCAGGATACCCGGCTGGCTCTGTCCATGAAAGCTCATGCAATAAACAAATTTTTCACTCTATGTGCCACAAGACTCCTTGTTTGTTTTTCTTTGGGAGAGTATTCCATAGTTTTAACCTGATGTTGAAAATATTCTTCCTCTCGTTATCTCTCCACCTGGGCTCTTTTAGGTGCCACCCTTTCGTATCCTCATGGTGGGTATTGGACTGAGATGTGATGTCCTAACGATTCCCTCATTATAAGCTTTGTACATTAATAATAGAAGTTTCACATGGATCCTGTATGAGGAGTCACTTGCATCTTTGTGCCAAAACAACTATTTCTGACAATTTTTCTTTCCATGAACCTTCTTTTGTCAAGCCTTCACGCCCTGAACCCATACTGAAAAATTGCAAATAAGCAAAAGTGTTGTCTGTTTGTATCTTGCCAAGTCTTTCAATGCCAGAGGACTCTTTTTTTTGTTTTGGTCTGCTTGCAGAAATTGAAACCATTCAATACACTGACGATAGAGGTTTGTTTCAGTGGGTCAGGATGGGTTTTCCAAAGGAAGTCAGACACTTGGAACATTGAATTCCCCCCCTTCCCAAGCCATATAGCCTGAGTGATTTAAATTTACTGGTTGGTCCCTGGGACAAAGAGTCCATGTGTATGACACTTTAATTTGATGAAATCTTCAGAATGAAGAAAATACTTGAATGATTGTAGATACTGCCATTACTGTTCTTTTGCTCAAAGGGCTAAATATGACTCTCTCCCTATGTTCTGTGACAAATTCATAAAATGCACATTGGCCCTGAAGCTGATATAGGCACCATGGAAACACAAAGATCTCCCCACATGAAGCTCACTACGGATTTACCATCCAAGTTACTGGAAATGTCCTTCTCTCAGAGAGATATTCACATGTTGCTGTGATGTCAGAATCTGACAACAGAGACACCATCCCACTTTTCTTAAGTGAATCTTTTTTTTTCTTTTCTTTATGATATAGCTTGATCCTAAACATCATTATGGCTGGGATGCCAAACTGTGAATCAGGCCACATGCCTTCAAAAGAGGCAGACACAGACAAACAGATGGAAGAATACAGTGAAGCTATGACTCAACTGATGTGTTTTTACAAAACCTAGCACAATGGGGTCCTGATCATTGTTGCAGTCTCTAGGAAGTACTATAATTCAAATTATATTCCATTAATTAAAAAGCATCCTTTGTTTGGCTTTTCAAAAGATCAGCACTCCCTGCAGGAAAATCTAGGGATATTTTATCTGCAGTAGCCCAACTCACAAACTTTCTTCTCCTCTTCTCTCATTTTCTCCTAGAGCTCTAGTGAATGCATATTTATTTCCATTTTGGTCCCCTAATCTTGCTGCCTGGCTGTGATTTATCATGCCAGCTGGCCAAACAATAATCATTCTATTTCTTTTAAGTATACTTTTATCTACAGTAACTCCATATAATGCAAGCAGAGGTTCCAGTTTTTAAATATGTATGTGAGAATGGATATGTAATGAATATTTATAGATATTTAAAATGTAAATATGCTCCGTTCTGCAAAGGTGCTTCTTAACTTACAGCCATTTTCTGAGGCGATAAGGTTAGATGGATCTTTGTTTTTGTTTTCACGTTGTGTTCTAAATCTAGTTATTTCTCAAGATTTAAAGGAAAAAAGTATTTACATTTTTTTCTTGTTCTGCTTCATGAAATTTTGAAGCTGTGATTTGGAAAGGTTTTGAATAGACAAAATCAATCCCTGGTTTAAAACAGCATCCCTACTCACCAAAGCATTTAATCATAGCTTAGAAGGGCAGAAGGGTCACGGGAATCATCTAGTCTGACCTTCTGGAAAACAGAAGTGATGGAGCTTCCTTGAAAGCATTGCTACAGCAGGTCTTCTAGAAACACAACCAACCTTAAGCCAAAACTTGCTCCTGGAGAACTTGCTCATGGGGAATCCACCACAAACATTGGTAAATTATTCCAGTGGTTCATTATTCTTATTTTTATAAAGCTATGCCTTATTTCATTCTGAATATGTCTAGCTTCAACTTCCAGCCAAGTTACACCTTGCTCAGCTAGACTGAAGAGTCTGTTAGTAAATATTTGTTCCCCACACAGGAATTATAGTCATTAATTGAGTCATTGATTAATATTTTCTTTCTTGAGATAAACAGAGCACTGTTTCCCAACCAGTGTGTCACAGCACCCGGATGTGCCCTCAGCTGTGTCATGGAATTTTTTGAAAAACTACGCAGAGTGCTGAACAGACTCATGAATATTCATGAGTTCATTTGGAGACTATATGGTGGTGTGCCTCAAAATAATTAAAGGTATCAAGGTGTGTCATGGCGGAGCAATGGCTGGGAACCACAGAAATAGAGTAAGCTTCTGGAGTCTGTAATCGTTTTTGTGGCTCTTCTCTGAACTCTCTACATTAGCACTGTGCAGTGCTTAAGTCTCTAAGGGAAGCTCCTCTGTGCCCCCTTTAGTTCGGCCACCCTTTATCTCCCAAATGGCTGAAAGACCTCTACTTTAAGGGGAAAAAAAAGGAGTTGTGTGGCACTTAAAGACTAATAGATTTATTTTTCACATGAGCTTTCGTGGGAGAAAATCCCGCTTCATCAGATGCTTCGAAGATGGGGGAACTTACAGAAAGGAATGAAACTAAATGCAAGGGGGTGTAAAACATAGGATCAGGTCATACAGTAACAGCAAATCAGAGCAGTTGTTAGGTTCAAACCCTGGGAAGGCTGAAGTCAAATTACCTTTTGTAATGGGAATAGAAACCATAGTCTCGATTTAATCCTGCTTTCAGCATCTGACAAAGTTGGATTTTCTCCTACGAAAGCTCATGCGAAAAATAAATCTTTTACTCTGTTCACACACAGGGGGTTATTTCGATACAAGTTGTTTCAATACAAGTTGTATCGAAATAATGTCTTATTTCGAAATAAGATAATTTGAATTAACAGTTTGTTAATTCAAGTTAAGGAAAAAAGCTCAAAGTGAAATAGCACATTCAGACAACACGTATTGCAAAACGAGTCACCATTGTTTCGAAACAACATGTTCGGACGGCATTGTTTTGAAACAATCATTTCAAAACAACATTGTTTTGTCCCCACATGGGGTTTAAGTTGTTTTGAAACAACGCCGTTGTTTTGAAAGAACAGAACCCGTTGTTTCGAAACAATGGTGCATCGTGTGAACATGGCCTTTCTTATTTTGCAACAACCTCTGTTGTTTCAAAATAAGACTGCTGTGTAAACACACCCTTAGTCTTTATGTACCACATAACTCCCTTTTTTTGCTGGACTAGACTAACACGGCTGACCCTTTGGAAATTGACTCTGCTTTAGCAGCCACCAGCACCGTTTATTTAAGGTACATTTGTACATCCACCACCTTCTTACAATGCTTCACCAGGGCCAGCAGCTTCTGGGTCTGTTCTGCTCCCTATGAAAGAGGCAGTCTCTTTATTCCTCCTTTTCCTTCTTTTGACTGGCATATAAACTCTGTTTAGTCAGCCTGGATATCTGCTAATCAGGTATAAGCAATCTCTCAGCCCAATTAGGCACAGCTGTGTCATTCCCTAAATCAGGTACAGGTCCATCCAACCAAGGAGGTCTAGCATGACCCGGCATTCTACCACAAAGTCCCCACCTGTGCTTCAGTCTTATTAAAGTCCATGGGACTTACGTATGTGCTTACAGTTGAAATGGGATTTAAGAACTTTTTCTGGATTGTGGTTTTGGTGATCTACAATTATCCAAGCAAACAGCAGGCAGAGATCATGCAATAGGCTTCCATTTGTCATCTTGCTAGCGTCTTTCAGCAGAGAAATCTTCTCCTCGGGACATCTTCAGCTGGGAGCTGAGAGTCTTCACTGCTATGTGGCTTCTAGGCTTTCCACTGAGATTAGTGCTCTATAATGGGGTAACAAGCCTTGTTGATAGAGGCGAAGCAGTAGATGTGGTGTATCTAGACTAAGGGTGCCAAACTTATGGAACTCAAGAGCTGCACAAGGTGATCATTAAACCTTCAAGAGCCACACTGAGGCATATAACCACATACTTCTACCTACTCCAAAATTACTAAGCTTAAAATTCATTGCACACTTTGATTTTATTGTAAAAACAGGGCAAATATTGATCCTACTAATCCCAGATTCTAATGATTACTTAAGGTTACCATGAAAACTAGGCCTATACAGTAAAAACTTAGCTGGTGCTGGATGTAGAACACTGCAGGCTACTGGCAAGTTTTTTTTTTTTTTCTTAAATCTGGGCAGTAACTTGTCAATGCACCATGTAAAAAGCTCCCATAGGTGCCATTCCCTATTGCACAATGTTTCAATTTAACACATTTCGTTGTGGAATACAATGCTTCACAGCAGTAAGTTGTGCCAAAAATTGGAAGTAATGTACATTCAGTTTTAAATTTTTCTCCTCTGGATTTTCATTTCTTATTATTCCATGTCATGTTTAGGACTTGTAAAACATGAGTTTATTTTAACAAGGAGTAAACTGTATTAGGAAAACAAACAACAAGGAGTCATGTGGCACTTTAAGACTAACAGATTTATTTTTCATTTGAGCTTTCATGGGAGAAAATCCCACTTTGTCAGATGCTTCAAAGCATCTGACAAAGTGGGATTTTCTCCCATGAAAACTCATGCAAAAAATAAATCTGTTAGTCTTAAAGTGCCACATGACTCCTTGTTTTCTTTTTGGTTTTGGTTTTTTTGTTTTTTTTTGTTTTTTGGCTGGACTAGACTAACATGGCTATCCCTTTAGAAATAAACGGTATTAGGGCCTATGAGAAAATTTAAACAATACCACAGCTTCCCTGACCATGCCATGCTTTCCCCCCCACCCCCTGTCACCGTTTCCCTGCCATCTGTTACCATGCTGCTGTTTCTCTGCTTTCCCTGATCCTGCCACACATCTTCCCCCGTCCCCAACCATGCTGCTGCTTCCCTGTTGGCTCCAACCATGCTGCACTCTTTACCCCCCGTGTGACCATGCCACTCTTCTCTGCCAACTTTCTCCACATCTCTGACCATGCCGAGCTTCTCTGCCGACCCCAAATATGCTGCACTCCCCCCGCAGCCGTCTGACTGTGCCGTGCTTCTCTGCAGTCCCCAGCTGACCATGCCACTGCTTTTCTGCCAGACCCAACCTTGCTGCCACTTCTCTGCCAGCTCCAACCATGCCGTGCTTACCCCACGTCTCTTACCATTGCCCGCTTCTCTGCCAGCCCCGACCACGCTGCACTCCCCCCCACCATCTGACCATTCCACACTTCTCTGCCGCTTCCAACAATGCTGCTGCTTCCCTCCCATCTCTGACCATGCCACAGTTTCTCTGCTGTCCCCAGCCATGCCATGCTTCTCCCCCTGCCTCCGACCATTCCACCCTTCCCTGCCATGCTCTTCCATGAGCCGCACTTTTTCTTTGAAGAGCCGCATGCAGCTCGCGAGCTGCAGTTTGGCCATGCCTGATCTAGACTTTAGTAAGGCTTTTGAAACGGTCTCATGTCACCTTCCCATTAACAAACTTGGGAAGTACAGCCTGGATAGAGCTATTGTAAGATGGGTGAAAAATTGGTTGGATAACCGCTCCCAGAGAGAAGATATCAGTGGTTCACAGTCATGCTGGAAGGGCATAATGAATGGTGTACCTCAGGGATCAGTTCTCAGTCTGGTTCTATTCAATATTCTCATCAGTGATTTAGAGCAGGGGTCAGAAAGCCCCAGCACACATGCCAAAAATGGCACGGGGGCCAAGCCTGTGTAGTATGCGGCACTGCTCAGGCTTCCCCACTGGCCTCAGTCCCCCAGTGCTACGTGGCTGGGCAGAATGAGCCGTAAGCCACAACTCCAGTCCAGCAGAAGCCACGGTGCGAGGCTCTCAGCCCCCTGCTGACCTCTCCTCCTGGTGGGCAGGGCTGGGAGGGGAGTGGGGCAGGTCAGCCCCCTTGCTTCCAGCTCCAACTGCGGAGCCAGAAGCCACCCACTGGCAGGGGCAAGAGGAGGCTCTGGCTGGACCCAGATGCTGCCTGCTGGCTGGGGATAGAAGTGGCTCTGGCTGGACCCAGAGGACGCAGGGAGAGGGGTGGCCCCGGTTGGGACCTGGAGGCCATCCTCTGGTGAGGGTGGGAGTGAGTCCCGGCACCAACCCAGAGGCCTGGCCCCACCCCCTTTTGGCCCTGCCTCTGGCACCCACTGAGGGTGTGGTGGGCAGGGCTGGCATGGGGGTCAGCAAAGGTTGCCAATCCCTGATTTAGATGATAGCATAGAGAGTACACTTAAAAAGTTTGCAGATGATACCAAGCTGGGAGGGGTTGCAAGTGCTTTGGAGCATAGGTTCACAATTCAAAATGATTTGGACAAACTGGTGAAATGGACTGAGGTAAACAGAATGAAATTCAATAAAGACAAGAGCAAAATACTCCACTTAGGAAAGAACAAGCCATTGCACATTTACAAAATGAGCAATGACTGCCTAGGAAGGAGTACTGCAGAAGGGCATCTGGGGTTCATAATGGACCACGAGCTAAATATGACTCAACAGTGTAATGCTGTTCCAAAAAAAGCAAACATCATTCTGGGATGTATTAACAGGAGTGTTGTAAGCAAGACACAAGAAGTAATTCTTCTGCTTTACTCTACCCTGATTAGCCCTCAACTAGAGTATTGTGTTCAGGTTTGGCACCTCATTTCAGGAAAGCTGTGGACAAACTGGAGAAAGTCCAGAGAAGAGCAACACAAATGATTAGAGGTCTGGAGCACTTGACTTATGAGGAAAGATTGAAAGAGCTGGGTTTCTTTAGTCCAGAAAAGAGGAGACTGAGAGCGGACATGATGACAATTTTCAAGTATATGAGAGGTCGTCAAGAGGAAGAGAGAAATAAACTGCTCTCCTTAACTGCTGATAATAGGACAAGGAACAATGGACTTAAATTAGAGCAAGGGAGGTTTAGGTTGGATATTAGGAAGAAATTCCTAACTGTCGGGGTGATTAACCACTGGAATAAGTTGCCTAGGCAGGTTGTGGACTCCCCATCATTGGCAGTCTTGGAGAGCTGGTTAGACAAGCACCTGTCAGAGATGGTTTAAGAGGGAACTTGGTCCTGCCATAAGAACAGGTGACTGGACTTGATGACCTGTCATGGTCCCTTCCAGTTTCTATGATTATATGAGTAACAAGAATGGGTCCAGAAACTTGGTGAGCTTGTTTGTAAGATGTGGATGTTCTGATGACATAGCATGAATCTGACTTGCATTGTGCTGTAACTCGCTCTGAAATAACAGCATTTTTTCTTCATCAAGAGGCATTTGCCAAACCTAATTTCTAAGCTGGACCAGCATACTGGTCCTTGGGTGTGTGCACATGATGTCCCAGTTCCCTGCTCCTCTAAAGTCTCAGGAGACAGAGTTCATAGAGCACATTACAGGGGGGTCGTGTAACTGCAGGCTGCAAATGGCAGCTGTTATAAATAAAGGTGGAAGACCTGGGACTGGCAGATCTTGTGGGGGGCTCTCCATAGCACCAAATGGGTTATCGAGGGAACAGGAACTCTACCTCCCAATTGGCTAGGAACCTGGAAAGGTCTCTAGCAATTTGGACCCATTTTTCTGAGTTGTTGCTTGTCATGACATCTTTTGTTTATAGATCAAGCAGATAAAGCCAGTCAAGTGGAAAGGGTCTTGGACTAGACAGTTGTTTGGTACTTTTATCATCCCAAACTGCCTACTAGTTTACGTCACCGTAGGAATGGGATCCCAGGGAGCCACCTGTTTCCAGCCTGAAGACATTCAAGGATGATGGTGACCACATCACTTCAAGCAACTTGGGTCAGAGCCCCAAATAAATAAGTTCACCAGTCGTAAGGAGTAGCTGCAAGAGTGAGAATCCGATGCACAGAGGAGAGGAAATAGCCCATAAGCTGTTTGTCTCTGTTGTCATGGTCATTAATTGATCCATCCTTAATGGTATTATATTTGATTCACTAACTTCCTGCTGCCACTTTAACCATGCCATCTCCACTGTCCCCATGTTTCTTGCCTCCACCTCCTCCCATCTTCTTTCACACTCCTTTGTCCCCAACCCCTGTACATCAGCTATCCTGCTCTCATATATACCTGCATACCTCCATCACTTCAGGTCTGCACACAGCATGGTGGAAGGTAGGAGACAAAGAAAAACATAAAAAGAAGAAAATTATATTTATTATTATAGACTGTGAAGAGGGTCAATGGCAAGGAAAAAAGCCAGCAAGCCACTCACACAGTAGGTCTAAGCATCCAAAACAATAGGAAACTTTCTGCCTTTGCATATCCCTTTACCTGCCCGCTGTCAGTTTATTGGGCCATATAGTCAGCTGATGTATTATGGCATATTTCCATTCACAATCTAACATTATCTGTCTAGACTTTAGACTATAAATTCTGTGGGGCAGTGGTTATGTTTACTATGTGCAAGAGTCCCCTGTGACTGATTGGGCCCCCGGGTATTACTGCTTCACTAACGGAAACCGTCAAAAATTATGAAAAGAAACATTTTCTCATCCAAAAATGTGGTTTAGTTGAAACAGAAATTTCCTGTGGGAGGAGACTGATTAGGGAAGAATTTTCTGTCAGGAAAAGTTGAAAAGACTCCCATGATGCACCACTATAGATCAGTCTCTGAGAGACACCCCAATGTATTCTGGGAGATGTAGCACAGCTTGGGTGAAATAAAGAGCATGAGCAATCCAGAAGCACAGCTCCCATGTGGCTTCATAATGGCTCAGGTGGGGGAAAATTAACATGGACAATCACTTTGCAAAGTTTTGACTCCACATTATCAAAATATTTTTTTAAATTTTCCGTTACACAAGAAGTTCCAATATTTTGACTTCTTATCTCAATTTGAGTTATAAACAAATATTGCAATTTGCCACAGGATGGAATTTCAGTTTTTCAGTCTGCTCCAATCAGTAATAAACAGCAACAACAAGAGAAATGACTTCTTCCTTTTTTGTTGCATGTAAAGAACTGAACATGCACCATAAAACAGGAGTCTCAAACTCGTGGCCCCAAGAGCCACACGCGGCGCCTAAAGTTATTTCCTGTGGCCTGCAACGACACTGTTGTCATCAATATTTCAATGCCATTGTATGAAAAGCTCTCAGTGGTGCAGCCCTCGGGCTAAAGTACTAGTCCTCATGCGTGGTGTGGACCTTGGCCTACCATACTAGTCCTCATGTGGCCTTCGTGGTGATTTGAGTTTCAGACCGCTGCCATAAATCATGGGTGCTTATCATTTGCTACACACATACACGTCTGTTACATAACATGATATCCTGTCACCATCCTAGTATGGCGTATTTCCCTGGTAAGTGCATCAATAGAGTCTTATGTATGCAAGAGATTTATGCATGGGGGTGTGTTATCTGTGCTTGACAACACTTGGATAATTGCTTGTCACATAAGACCTGAGCACTTGACAGGACTAGTCTCTTACTGGATGGAGGGTGGAGAATGATTGATTATATTTGAGCAAGTATTCATTCTCATAATTCTTCAATGCATGCTATGTATGGTCATAAAGAAAGCTGTAAAGCTGTCCAACCACTCTGTGATTGTGGTGTCTGCAGTCGCTGAAACAATAAAGCTCTGTTGTAGATTGATCAGGAGGGGGATCTGATTTTTTTGGAAGACATTGTCTTATGTTTTAGTCTTCTCCTGCCTTTGGTGTTTAAGAGAGATCTTTGGAACTTTAAACTCCTCTTTCATGAAGTCACAATCCAGGGACTCATTAGGCAAATAATTTAAATTTCTAAAGAAAAGCTTTCCCTTAAACCCCAGGCATCACTAACCAATTTTAAAGCTGATCGGAGTTTCTAATGAGGTTTAAAAGGATGGGCTTCAAAAATCAGCATGGTAATGGAAATTTATTTACAGCGTAACTATAGAACATCTGCTAATTCTAGAATAAGAAACTATCTCAGGGTCACTCAAGAAACATCAGTGCCTGGCTCCAATTAAAGGTGAGTACTGTTTGAAAATATACATGATTACCTTCTTTAAAATAAAGAACACAGGTGACATTCATCAGTCTCTTATGGGAAGCTATGACAACTCATAGGAATAATTATGTCAGATATTAAGGCGCAAAGTAGATGAATAAAGGAAAAACTCCTTGGAAGACTCTATAATAAGTTGCAGAACATAAATTATTAGGGAGATTAGCTCAGCCAAGGAAAAAAGGAAGAAAATTAGATTGAATTATGATATAATAAAATAAAAACAATGATTGAAATTTCATATAAAATCCGGCCTCATCTCTTGCCAGTTCTGGTCAAACTTAATGGGAGAATCTGTTAATCTACAAAGACAGGCTCTAAAAGAGAAATGCTAGAGCTACTCAAATATGTAAGCTCCAAAGACATCCCATCCAAAAAAAAAAAAAAAAAGATGGTGCCAACAAGGAAACACAGAACACCCCAAATAGATGCATTGTTTCAAAACATGGAGAAGATGCCTGCATCCTACAGATGATCAAGGAATGAAGCTGGAAGGAGTCCTCCTAAGCGATAAGTTAGGCATCCTTCCCACAGGTAAAGTGACTAGTTCTGAAGTAGCAAAGCTAGCCTATAATTTTAGCAACAGCACAAAGAAAAAGTGGTAAATTGTATGTTGGGTTCAAATCCCTTAAACTGATGACAAACAGCCATGGCTTCACGTGGATTAAATAAGAGCAGTCCCCAAAAGATGCTCAGAAATTCTAATGGTATTACACAATTTTGGAGCATCTGTGTGTAACAAGCAGGGAAACAGACAGTCAGACAGCTTAGATAAATATGGTGGGAACCTTGCAGAAGCCAAGAGTGGAGGCTTCTGGATCTAGGCAAATTAATTAAATTTCCTCCCATGTGTGGGAAAAGATAACACCAAACATTCTCGATAAATAATGAGAGAAAATCCCTGACTCTGCCACCAGTTTTTCCTTGTAATTGAAATAGCTCAACACCCCTGAATTGCGCTCACTGCTAGGATCAAAATGGGCAGTATGGTGATTGAATGCTCTCAGCAGATGTTTAGGGTGGAAATTGTCATCAAATGCTTGCTGCTATAACCAATCTCGTCTGAAAGGCTCACACCAGCTGTCTGCCCACGCTCCCATCCACCCAATCATTCAATTTAGAGGCATCGTGTGGGCTGTTTACTGGTGTCCAGTAGCTGTGCAAGGAAAGTAGTCTCTAGCTGAACCAGTTGCTGTTCAGTAATGAGGAGGAAGAGATGGGCCTAACCCCTCAGGGGTAGGCATCTCATCAGAACTGAGCTGAGAAGAAAGCCCACCCAGCTACTTGAGGATGGAGAGAGGATGCTGGGTGGCCATTTTGTTTCCACGGGAGCGCATGATAATTGTTGTGTTTCTTCTTCCACGTCCCAGATCCCTCTGCTTCATTGCCATGTGCAGAAGGATGGGCTTGTCCTCTGAATTGCAGCAGATGTCTGAGGAGATGCTCTCATTGTTGCTTGGGGAAAGTCTGTGGCCAGAGTGACACAGAAAGGAGGGTTAGATGATCACCATGGTCCCTTCTGGCCTTGAATCTCTGATTCACTGTTTCTGCCCTGCTGGCTGCTGTCATGGGCTTTCAGCCCAGCTTCTGCCCATGTACCTCAGTTTGGCTCAGTCCTAGGCTAGAAAGACCACAGGCCGCAATGGGAGAAGAAAGTCCATGGTTCCACGGCTCGAGAGTGGGCTCGAATAGGAGATGTTGAAGATGTATAGATAAGTTGCCTTGTCGCATGATGAGGCTTCTTCAAGAGCTAGCTGGAACTAGAAGCATTTGAATTATGCGCCTCAGTTTCCCCAGGTTTAAAGGAGAAGAACTAAGGAAGGGAAATTACAGTTCTCAGTCAAGTGGATGATACAGAAAGGAGATGCAAAAACAAGATGTTGCACTTGTTCAAATGTTTTTATCGGCTGTTAACAACATTAAGCAATCCAAGCTGCAGTCATAACACGCTTGCTTTCAGGAGCTGCACTGCTTAAAGCTAGCGTCTGCTCAGGCTTCATTTTTAGCTCAGGAGGGAACACAGCGTTCCTCAAAACAACAGGTCTTCGAGTGACACCAGTGATGTTGGAATCTGTTCACAGCAGAGCCTGCCGACGGGAGAGGTTCCAAGGGCTGCCCGAGCAGCTTTTACTCCATGAATTACAAATTCCTCTCTTTCTTCACATCCCCTTAATCACTTCCATTTAGGATACGTGGCTGGTTCATTGTGACAGGCCTGTGGGGAGTTTGATGCATATCTCTGCTTGCACCCTGATATCTCTGCATATCTCTGCATCACCCCCAGACAGCAGAATGCCCCCCAGCTGTTTTCATTTTATCTCTGTCATATGGCTGAAGATCAATTGCTGCAAATGTGGGAAATTATCTTCTAACCGGCATGCAAGTGAATTATGGCCTCGTGATGCATGCTATTCTCCACTAAGCAAGCTGTGTACATGTGGGAGGGAATGAGGCTACCTCTGACAGTTTTATTATGGTCACTGTGGTGGCTTTGAAAGATTTCTCTGCTATTCTCAATGCCCAAGCTGCTAAAACATGTATTGTTGTTTACAATGCATCAAAGTGCACTTTATACACATTTTAATAATGGAGGTATGGCTCACAATGGAGAAAGATGCATCTGGGAGAAAGCTAAAGTAGATTTTATCACAGTCTCAAATCCTCTACCGCATGACCTCACACCATTTCTTTCCACCCTTCTGAAAGGTGCCCAAGGGTGATCTTAGGGTAAAGCGCTGAACCAGGACTTTGGAGCCCTGGATGCCAATCCCAGCTATGTCACTGATTTCCTTTGTGACCTTGGGGATGTCATTTAATCTCCGCCTTGGGTACCCTCTTGAAAAATAGGCATATTTTCTTCACGGTGGTGACATAAGCATAAAATCATTAAGGACTGAGAGTTTATCACGTACTAGGGTGAATGATAAAAAAAAAAGTAAGGAGTCTTGTGGCATTTAAAGACTAACAAATTTATGCAAGAAATAAATCTTTTAGTCTTTAAGTGCCACAAGACACCTTGGGGTTTTTTTGTTTTTTTTTTTTTTTGCTTTACTAGACTAACACGGCCGCCCCTTTGGAACTTAGGGTGAATGGTGTTCACAAATACCAAACGGGTTTAGTGGATAGATAGTATTGTCATGACCTGTTCCTTCCTGATCTCTACCTGGTTCAAAAATGAATTGTGAATACAGCCCTTTTGCCTCTCAGCTTCTACTAATGAGACCTTCCTATAAATATCAGACAATCCAAGCTGCTTTTCTTAACTTTCTTTTGAGGGCCCTGGAGATCTCTTAAAAAGTCTTCAGCTGGCTGTGACTCCAGCTTCTTGACAAAATATTAAACTTTCATTGAACCCAATTAAACATAATCACGTTCAGTAACCTGTCTGCTTCTTCCTCCTCTAGAGAAAGTCTGATCTTAGAGCCCAGCAGTGTTGCAGGTACAGAGTCACAGAATTAAGGCCACAGAATTTAAGGGACCACTGGATCTTTTAGTCTAACCCCCTCATACACTACTGGCCACCAATACCCTTCCTGATTGGCATCAACTCTCTGACCCTCTCATAATTTGTTCTCTCTTCTCCCTAGGAACCGACTGATGATCCTTCAAATTCAACCCCAAAAATTCTGAGTAAGCTGTCTGGGTGAAGTTTCCGTCCATGAGTTCACACCTCATCTATTCTATGCACCCAGGATCATGTGTGGTCTTTGCCCCACGACATAACCCATCATAAAATTTCACTTAATACTCATTCTGTAACATCTCATATCCAGCAACTTCAAGTGAATATAGTCCCTTCTCCACAAGAACATAGAACCTTTCAGCTCTAAATCATGCTGTTAAGTCCAATTCATAGCTGGAAGTTGTTACAATCTAATGCCTGCCTGTTGATGAATGTAAAGAGGTGGTGACTCCAGTGAGAAGGAAAACCACAGCTAGGGGGTAAGTAAGGGCCAAGAACAGAGCAGATATGATTGGTTCCTAAGCCAGAATTGCCAAAGTAAGTGTAACCATTGGCAGCCTACATGTGAATATGTGGGAACACAGAGGTATCAGTCAACAAACAAAGCTGGTCTACAAAGCCATTGTGTTGCCAGCTCTGATGTAAGTATGTGATACCTAGATGATGTACAAATAAGATGCTAGGAAGGTGATTCCCTTTCACATGGGTTGTCTGAGGAAACTGAGTTTCTCATAGTGATACATATTCCAAGAAGTCGCCGTCTGCTGACGATGTTAGGGATGGGATGAGCAGGCCACATCACCAGAATCTCAGATCAGAGAATGTCAAAGGAGATCTTTTACAGTGAATTAAAGGAGGAACGCTCCTAAGAAAAGCTAGAAAACACATTTCAAGGACTCCTGCAAGTCATCCTTGGGACATTTCAACACTGACCTAGAGCTTTGGGAATATTGTGCTCAGGTTCTTGAATATGAATGTAATATAATTGTACAGTGTTGCAGTGCCCTCCCATAGTGAGCTTTTCCTCTGCAAGAGAGCAGTTGGTAATTAGCTGAAGTAGTCCTTTCACTTCTCTAACAAAGATCTAGAATTCATATCTGAAGCTCCAGGATTCCCAGTGACCCTTGGGAGGAGCATTTATCTTTGTAGCTTGAATTCAATGAGGAAAGAGGAAATCACTGAAGGTTTTTGAAGAGGAGAGAGAGAGAGAGATGGTCTGAGCACCAATGTCCAAAGGGATAGCCATGTTAGTCTAGTCCAGCAAAAAAAAAACAAGGAGTCATGTGGCACGGAAGCTCATGCGAAAAATAAATTGGTTAGTCTTTAAGTGCCACACAACTCTTTGGTTTTTTTGAGCAGCAATAGTCAGATGAGTTTAGTAGTCACCCTGCCCTAGATTAAATTATGCAACGCTGTCTGGGGTCCCTGCCTTTCTCTCACTGAAGACAATGGGGGTTTGGCCCAGTAGAATGGAGTAGCTTTTTAACACAGTGAGGAATCCTGTTCCTCCTGCCTCTTAGAAAAAGTGTTGGATACAAATATTGCAGCAAAATTCCCACTTGAGATTCAGGTCTAAGAGCTTGAGTTTGTTAAAATTTGAATAAAACACACAAGGGATCCTGTGGCACTTAAAGACTAACAAATTTGTTTATTGCATGAGCTTTCATGGGAGAAAATCCCACTTCATCAAGTGCTTTGAAAGCTCATGCAATAAAGTAATTTGTTAGTCTTTATGTGCCACAGAACTTGTTTGTTTTACTGCACTAGACTAACACGGCTTCCTCTCTGAAACTCAGATTTTGAGGATTTCACCCAAGTGTCCATTCTCCTGTATATTGAGAAAGCCCTGCTGTTGCTCTGTCAGGGCCCCAGTACAGATTACCAGTGTGCCTCCTCATTTTGCCACAAATGCTGTCGCACAAAAATAGGATTTCAAAAGGAACAAAGTGAAGAGCAACTGTGAACATGTATTTGTCAGTGCCTGGTTACGAATGTGTAGGATGCCAGAAAAGCAAATTCACAGAGCATAATGAATAGCCTATTAAAAGTTTGGAAAACAAGGCAAAATGTTTGGCTACCCAGAGCTGACATTAATTGAATGACAACACAGAATAATGCTTATGGGTTCCCTGATATTTATCTTTGTATACCACTGGATGGATGGATATTAAAGTGTGTACCTTGGGGATATTGCATTGTAGGAATCCAAGGCATAAATCGACCCACTTCTTCTTGCCAGTCATATATGTGCTTCTATCTGGATCCAACTGAAACAAAAGGAAAAGTTTGTTTTTTGATTATTAACTGCCTTGTGTGCCTCTGTATTTTTATCTCTACTTCCTTGTACTGTAGGTGAGGTCCAAGGCTGCATGATTCCATCAGACCTTTTAAATGTTCCTCTTTCTTTGTATTCAGTGTTGTGCTTTTGATTAATTTCTGATAGTTTAATCCAAGGAGTGAAAATGCTTAGGAGATGCAAATGGCGCATCATCGATATTAATGATGCCAAGCCAAATTGGAATATTGTGTTCTCACATCACCTGGAATTAGTCAGCTTTTTTCAGTTCAGAGGAATAAATATGTAGATTGGATTGCTTCACAGATAACAGATTTGCAAACTGTGTCTTGAAAAAATTTTCTATTCTAAGAATGCTGACAAACTAAAAGGAGGGTCTGTTTTATTTCTTTGGGGAGTGGGATGGTTAACTGATGTCTTCCTTTCACGTGTTCTATGAAAAACTTACCAGTCTTCTACATGCTGGAGGGAATATCTTAAGTCTAAATATGTTAAAGCAAAGTTATATCAATCATAAATGTATAGTTCATCTCTTCTATTCCTGTCTTTCTGTGTTGATTTATTATTTTGTTCCTTTATGGAAAGGTATCTTTACCTTATACTTGTCCATAGCTAGTGGAAATCCCCATTCAACAAAGCATTCTAGTGCCTGCTTGAGTCCCATTGAAGCACACACTTCACAGGACTCCTTGTTTGTTTTGCTGAACTAGACTAACATGGCGATCCCTTGGGAACTGGTCACTTAAGTGTTTTGTTGCACTGGAGCCACAGTGCAAATCAGCCAAGAAAGCTTGCCTTTGAGTGACAGATAAGAGCTACCAGATTTAAAACTATTAAAAGTCATGGACCTAATTCTGACCTCAGATCCATGTGTACAGTTATCTTTGCTTCACTGAGAGCAGTGTGTGCTTATCAGAGAGGAACGTTCAACCTTTTTCTAGTCAATCAGCTTGAATAATAAAGGTCACCCTTCTAACATCTTCTGCATCAAAGAACTTTACACTTTTTAATAAATAAAAGTTCCACAGAACCTATTTAGGCCAGATATAGACTGCCCCAGGGCTAGAATAATAAATATTTACTCTAGCCTCATTGTAAATATGGGAAAACTGAGGCACTGAGAAGTTCAGACCCACATTTTTAAAAGCTGGCTCTAACTGTCTATGTTTCAATAGTTATTCAGATAGAAAAAGTAATGAACCACTCACCATAAGCGCTGGGTGCCATTGACAAACTCTCTAAAATTAGAGTTAACACATCAACAAAGCAGCAAGATTGTGAACTCTTCAGGGTTGGGACTAGTATTTCATTCTGTGTTTTTTCAGTGCCTATCACAGCTTGGTCCTGGTTCATGAATGGAGATCGTGGGTGTTAGTGCAATATAAATAAATAATAAAAATACCTTGTGATGACTTTAGGGTGCTCAACTCCATAGATTCATTCTGGGGGCCTCAATTTAAAGGGCATTCTGAAAATTTGGTCCTTAATATCTTACAAGGCAGTAGAATCCAGACACCCTGAGTCCCAGACCAGTGCTTTAGCCCCAGGATCATAATCCACTGTTTTCTGACCCATTACATTTCCTTTCCTGTGTCAGACTCAACAGAATATAGAATTGTACACTTCCTGTGCTAGCCTGTTTTATACCATTGTCACACACTCTTACGATATGCCTACACCGGAGCCTTAGGTTGACTTAAGGATGGTTAAGTTGATGTACAGACTCCTGTGGCCACATTGGGCTTTTACTAAGTGGACTTAAGCACTTCCTTGAGTTAGCCTAATAACACTACGTCTTCACGTCAACTTAACACTTAAGTCGATCTTATTATGTCAGCTTAAGCCAATGTAGATGGGAAAAGCGCTTAAGTTGACCTAATTGGCCTCCAGGCCCACTCCCAGAGTTCCTGGCCACCAGGAAGGGTGCAGTGCTCACTTCCTGTTTTGAAGGAGTGGCTGGGGGGGGCAGGCAATTCTCCAGTGCATTGTGGGATAGCTACCCACAACTCACCACTCCTTCATTAATCTAGCACCCGCCAGTGTGGACAAAGGCAATCGACAGGAGTTTTCAATGTGGATTCTGTAAATCAACTTAACAAGGTCAACTTTAAGTCAACTTAAAGTCAACCTCATTAGGGTGATTTAACGGAGCCTCCAGGGTAGATAAACCCTGAGAGAGCTGCTGTGCGCCACACACCAAGCAAAGAGATGATGGCACTTAAAGAACTTGAAGTTAGCAATCAATTGGGTTGTAAAGTGGTACAGAGCAGATCATTTATTTCCTCCTTTCAGCAGGAATCACCACCCCTTCTCCTAACATCTTGTTATTTCTGCTACCAGAGGAAATTGAAAATGCAGTAGGAAGGGAATATTCTTTGCAAGTGCATAGAAGGTTCTCCGTATGGGTTTGATCTCAGTTTCATTTAAGTGGGTTCCGTCTGACCCAATGCACTGATTTCCTACAAGTGATATTTGACACCAATTTACTCTACTGAAAGGGCATATTCTCCTTAACCTCCGCTTTAACTTCTTTCACTCTGAATTCATTGCCAACATTCATCTGATTTAGAAAGTAGTTTGTGTTTTTCTCTGTGATGTGGAAACACCTGTAATACTTAAGATAATGGCATAAGCGGCCAGTACTGGGGCTTTCTTTCTAGGGGATTCTGTATGATTTGCTTAATTTTGACTCAAGTCGCCAAATAAGTAATCTGGGAATCTGTACCCACTCTGGTGCCTTTGATAGGCAAATCTGTGCCTACTCACAAGCACATTCACTAGAGTTTTAAGCAAAAAGACTTTATTGTTGGGACAGAAAAGCAAAGTGTGTGGTCATCTTGGACAAACTTTGCTATTTACCCCTTTCTACCATTTTCTGCCTCAAGGTGCACGAGTCACAGTCCCAAATAATTGGACCCTGAGGGCTGATGCAGTTATGCTGCCTCCCAGTCCACCCAGTCACATTTTGAGAGTCCCCAGTTTCCTCACTCACAGTTCATGGGTTCAAGAATATCAGGGTCCCTGTTTCTTAGGCAGCCCTTGCGCTCTACCACCTGCCCTGCTAGAATAATTTCAACAGCTAGGACAGGGTGGCCGCACCAGTCTTTAGATCAATATAGACTGATGCTGCAAACTCCTCTGTTTCCATCCGAACTCACAAAGCTGCTTTCAGTCCACTGCTTTCCTGCTGGCTGCTGTGGATGTGGCCTGTTATGTTCCTTCAGGGTGTCTGGAACCAGAAGCCACCATATTACCCCTTGTTCTTAGGAAGAGAGTGTGTTGCTGGAGCTTAACTACATGTCAGCTCCCTACCACACCAGTCTGTCTGACTCACCAGCGAATTTCCAGAGACTCTTGAACTGACCTTGCAGGTCACAGGCAGTGAACAAACTGAAGAGTGTACTTTTTCCATATCCAGCCCCTGTCACAGGAGAAAATTACCAGAACAGATACCCACCTATTGGTTCAACTGAGGAAACCCATCACACATTAGCATAACAGCACGGAGGTAAATTTATAATAAAACCACTATAAGTGCATTCATAACAAACTGGGATTTGGGGGATTTTCTCCCATGAAAGCTTATGTGATAAATAAATTTGTTAGTTTTTAAAAGTGCCACCACACTCCTTGTTTGTTTTGCTAGACTAGACTAACATGGCTACCCCTCTGGAACCAGAGGCTATATATACATTGGAAATTTAGTTCAAATTAAGGAGGATTAATTCCAACTAAATTAGTGCATGTCCACACTGGCTTTTACCAGTTTGAACTAAGGAATTCCTTAGTTCAAACTAAGGAAAGCTTACTTCGAAATAGTAAAAACTACCTTTAATTCAAACTAACAGTTAGTTTGAACATATTCATTCGAATTAACCCAACGTAGATGCGTTAGTGTGAACTAACTGTTAGTTCAAATTAAATGCAGTTCGACCTTCTTCCTCACAGGGTGCATGGTACCAGGAAGGAAGTGCCTTCCTCATTTTATGGAACTGGTGGGCAGATGGTCCTTCTCAGGTGCCATGTTGCCACACTTCCCATGGTGCCATCCTACTAAGCCAAACTAGCAAGTCCTGTGCATGGACATGCTAGTTTGATTTAGGTTTCTAGTGTGGACATGCTAGTTCGAACTAAGTTAGTTCAAATTAATCAAATAAGTTTGCACCAACTAATTCGAACTAACTTAGTTCAAACTAGCTTTCTTAAGTATAGACATAGCCAGAGAGAATAGAACTGAAAAATGGCTTCTAATAAAACAATAGAATACCATCTAAAAGTCTATATATAATCTCAGCATGACCCAACCTTCGTCTAAAGCAGTTTCCTCACTTGTGGTTACTTTTTACCATCACCAACCCACCTAGTTGGGGATTCACTGTTCATAGATGCAAAGATGCTTGAAGTCTTTGTTCCCTCATTGATGGTTAACAGGATGTCCTTTTGCTTCTCCTCATGTTTCTCCCAAAGCACTTTTTGAACCCAACTGTTCTTCCCTTACTGTTGACTTCTTGGCCCCCTGTTGATGTATGTGTAAAAAGGGTTTCCATTGCTTTGGTTCTGCAGTGCAGAACTTGCACAGAAGACAGGTAGATAGCTGCCTTTTTGCCTGTCTACAAGAAAACATTCTCTCTTTCTCTCTTTTTGGCCACAGATTTTATGTTTTAAAGTAACCATCAGACATCACAGAGTGTTAACACACAGACTTTGCCATGATATTTATCACCTGTGTCTTACCGGCTCTCATAAAAGACCTTTCCTCAATGCACTTTTAGAGAAAGTATTAAAGATGGTAATAACTGGCCACATGAGGGAGAGCAAAGATGTTATTTGAGATGGGGTGGAGTGTTATCACTGCTGTTATAGAAATCCTGTCATCTCAGATGGTGTTTTGGGATTCAGTTGGCGTTGGTAAGGACGGTGATATCATGTGTCTCTCTTTCCTGGGCCTGATTTGCTCAGGACATTTCCCTGTATCAGGAAGAAGGTCCACGGTCACAAAAAATGGTGGTGGTAGCAGCCATGTTGTTGATGCTTCCTCCAGTAGCCTTCATTTGTTCTTTTCCAAAATTTTCAACAAAATTTTCCTTTCAAGGATCTCAAAAGTGCATGATGGGTGGAACAGACCATTCCTTCATTATTTTGTCTACTAGTTGACAAACCAATGTTGGTTCATTTATGGTTCCCCATCTCCTGTTTCTAACAAGCATAATTATAATAGTCCTTAGGTTTCAGCAATGTGGCCTTTTTCATTTTGACTAATCCAGTTTCTCTCCCTGGTTTGCTTGCACTGTTCCCATCCACATATGTTATTATATATTATTGTGACATTCGGTGAATATACATTCCCATTCTACAGTTCAGATCACAACTGAGATAAATATGTAGGCCTAAAGGTCATATGAAGACAGCAAACACCTAAATCGACAACAGAAATAATGGGCAGAAGGGAGAACTGAGTCAATGGAAAGGTCAGAGACATATCCAGCATTAGAACACAGATTTGCTGATACAAAGTGCAGTTCTTAAGGGGGTAAGGGGGTTAATCGGAAACAGAGATCTGCCTTTGGGAAAAACCTAATTAAGAAAAATGTACCGAAAGATCAAAACCAACAATATCTTTGTACTCTAGATTAGTTTCCTTTTAGCTGGAACCCTGGGGGCTTATTCTAGTATTCACTTATATTAGTATAAAGGGAAAGGGAACTGCTGTAAATAGACTGTAAATGAATACAACATTTGGTCCCCTAGCTCATGAAGCCATTTCTTACCATAGCTTTGTAGCTGCATTTAGGACTACAATAGTGATACTTGATCATTTACTCTTTGAACCCTAGACAAAATCCCATTCACAAAAGAGCAGGACGTGATACACCTGACTCCACAAAGGGCTATGTCAACTAAGCGCTACATAAATTTCTGTTTGATTATAACAGGATTACTTGTAGCAAAAGGTTCTACTCAAAGTAAGAATCTCTCAGTTTGGCCCACTGGAAGCCCTCAGTCAGTACGCAGGTGTAGATTTTGATATACATGGCTCTTGTTATTTGAGAATTTCAAAGAAATTCCCAATTTGCTAATTAAATACACATCATGTGACACTCATGAGATACTTCCCCATTTTACAGATGAGACCACTGAGGCTCAACAACTCAGGAGAAGAATATGAGTAGTGTTGAGATTTTTTATTAAAATAACTTAAAAAGATGTGCATCAATGGCTCTAGGAGCTGTAACATACCGTTAAAAATGCAATTAAATCTCAGCATCAATAAAATGATCAGTTTGACAGGAACCCAGCCAGACAGCAACCTACACATGCTCCACTTCTCTCTTCCCAGTCTAGGAAACATGTCCTTAGCTTCCTACATAAACTCTTGAACAGATGTGTTCTTCAGCATGCCCCAAAATGTAACTAAATTTTGACTACTTTCAATCAAAATGACTTCTTTAGTACTGAGATCTTGTTTGCTTATTTCACTCTCAGATCATTATATTTCACAGGAAGGGATACAGTTATTGGCTGTTTTCATTCACTAAAATCATTTCTCCCCATTTCCTGATCCCAAAGTTCTGCTGATGTGAGCAGTTATGAAAAGAAGAGTTTGTTATAGAGATACTGGTTGATCTCAAGATCCATGAAATCTTAGGGGGTTTTCACCCAATATATTCATTTTAAAGGCATATGTGAGCAATGTGTCTGAGATAACTGAAACGTAAAATCAATGATAATTGCTTTGCGCTTAAGAACGCTCCCCAGTAATTTTGTCTGTGCCTCCAGCAACATCCCAGGGAATGTTCACCCTGCTTCAGTTTTTCTTCCTTCCTCTTTGCAATTTCCTTAATACGATCATTTATTTTCAGGTATCACTTTAGCACTCTTTGTCTCTCTCCCCTCTCCCCTTCTTTAAAGGGATTGGATTATTTATTTGGTGCCGAGCAACATAACTTCTCAATGGTCATGTACAACAAGGGATCATAGCCTGTTCTGGCAGCTGTGCCAATTTACAAGACTCATTCTCTGCTTCCCATTTCTTTGTGTGCTGTTCCAAGTCATCCCAATTTTAATGTAGAGTTCAAGAGGACGGGGATTACAGTGACACCGCAGGGTCCAGTATAATGGGGCTGTCATTAACACTTTGGAAAATAGCAGGGCAATATGCTTGCTGGTTATTATGCACACTCCAGGTCACCAGACAGTCACTAGGTCAACAGAAGAGACCTACAGAGATGAAAGTGCATGTCTGCAGCCCAAAATCAAGAGGCACACTGCCCTGCAGGTTACCCTCTCACTGTCCGAGTACAATAGCATGGTGCAGGGTTTCCTGGTGCTGTTCAACACAAAAGGGGCATATATCTAGGGAGGCTGCAAGCATGGTTCTTCCTCACCATACCTCCAGCATCAAGTGCTGGGAGATCATCATCTACTTGCAAAATGGCCTTTAATTTTGGGTGCTTCTAATGTCCAATGCCCAGCTGGAGACATCTTAAGCAGGCGCAAGTTATTTGGTCTGTCATTAAGCTAAGAGACAGCCTTTTATATTACAGGTGGTATTGTTCAATCAAATCATAGGGCTGGAAGGGACCTCATGAGATCATCAAGTCCAACCCCCTGGGAATTAAACCCAGGACTTTCTGCATGTTAAGCAGAGGTGCTAGCCACTACACTATTTAGGCTCTGCCCCTGAGCTTGTTTTTGCTATACTCTCCTTTTGAGGGTTTTGCTGCATTTTTCTGACCATGGGACAAATGCTTCAAGGATCAGCCTACCAAACTTCTTCCCAGATGCTTAGACCTGACCATTGTTTTTAGTCTTCCTATTTAAAATGAATGTGCTATACCCATAGGGACTAGGGGACAATAGGTGTACTGATGAAAACATGACCCCTGCCCCAAAAAGCTTAGACCTAAGATAATATGTGAGATACAAAAGATGTGGGGTAAGAGATACAATAAAATACATACAGTTTTATAGAAGTACACATTTACTTTATTATATTATATTATATTATATTATATTATATTATATTATATTATATTAT